>JAXCGZ010010465.1:0-29921 GCA_037179515.1 Halocaridina rubra | reverse complement strand
AAAACAGTGTATGAAACACTGGTAATACAGAATGGCAGTCGTGCCTGCTTAACAGCAATACGTGGCAGTACCTGCGGTTATTGTGCAAATGAAAGGAATGAGCAACACAATCAAGTGCAACAGCAACAAAATGTTGCAAAACAGTGCATGAAACACTGGTAATACAGAATGGCAGTCGTGCCTGCTTAACAGCAATACGTGGCAGTACCTGTAGTTACGGTGCAAATGAAAGGAATGAGTAACAACGAATTTTACCGACTAGCACCCAGTGCCTGAGAGTACAAACAAGTACAGTATAGCAGTCGTGCCTGCGTATGGGCGTGTATATGGCAGTACCCACAAATAAAATGTCGTAAATAATACGAACAAGTACAGTATCGCGGTCGTGCCTGCGTATGAGCGCGTATATGGCAGTACCCACAAATAAAATGTCGTAAGTAATACGAACAAGTACAGTATCGCAGTCGTGCCTGCGTATGAGCGCGTATATGGCAGTACCCACAAATAAAATGTCGTAAGTAAAATTCTGGAGTGTTACCAAAAGGGCACAGATCCTATGCAAAATACACCAACGATAAGCTAACAGCTAACTAGGCAGCCAGATTACACATTTCTACTAGTAATGAGAAAATTTATTTTCAAGTGACAACTCAGACACATGAAAGGCTTAGCCTAGGCTCAGTAAATGACACCAAAGTTTTTCTTCCAATCTATGAGCAGTCAATGCTTGAATATAAAACACAATTATAAGCAAAATAACATGCTTTCTCCCAATTCCTAAATCCCAAGGAAATATAAACAATTCCTAACAAGTATCACCCTTTAACGGATATATAAAACACGTATGCTTTAAAACTCAATCTTATCACGCAAATTAATGAAATTTTAAATAACACGTCTTCTCGTCATGCAAAATTTCTAAAGTCTGTTACCACATAATCTCATGTAGATTTCCTGATAGATTGTTTACCACATGGGAAACAAGAAAATATTAGTTACCATAATTAATATTGAAAACAAAAAAATTTCTTATCCGCAACGTCTCTAGCGCGAAAATTTTCGTGTGCAGCCTAAGATTCATTCATTTCAATAATCGAGCCAATGGTAATCGGGTTTCATGTGCAATGTTAAAAAGCAAGATAAAAATAAATTTATAAAATCAGTCTGTCTGTTCGGGTCCCTGTTCGGGCGCCAATCTTGTGGGGGTTTAGGATGCTAGAGTGTTGTTAAGATTCTGTTTTACTAAGGGGACTCAAAGTACCGAGCTCGGTTAAGAGCTCACAAACAGACAGGACAGATATTTGTACTTGAACACCCCATCTCTGTTACCATTAGTCGGTTAAATGAAACTCAGAATTCAACTTTCTTTTAATTTTGGAAATGCAATGACATTAAAAGAATTGAATTAAATTTCTCAAATTAAATTTTATGAAATGCTGCCTCGAATCCCGGAAGTGGTGAGTACGATTTCATTTCCCGGCACCACGGACGTATGCCAAGACTTTGGCCTCAACTCGATGATTACCTCTGTCACACAGGCAGAGTAGAATACAGGACACTGCAATTTCAGAAACAGAAATGACACACTGTTTATAATGGGAAACTGAAAGCATGAGCACACATATAATGAGTTTCCAATGTCATTCTACTGGATGAATATATATTGGTTATTCACAGCTAACCAGAAATATTTATGCTACCATAATAGCATACAAAACCATTAATTCTTTACTGGTTTTAAAGGAAAACAATATATTCACAATAAATGAAAATTAAGCAAGACAAATACAGTACTGTATGTATTCCTTAAATTGTGGGCAACCACAAAAGTTGCAATGCTTATTACTGATTAACAATTAATATGGTAACACTCTATTTAGGATAAAGGAAGAATCTACGAGATAAATACAGTATTCATTCACTTTTAGTTATCAAGAACTTTGCAATGAAAAAAAGGGTGCAAAACCACCTTTTGAGGTATTTGCAACTTATAACTCAAAACACTTTATCCCCAACATATGAAGAATTAGCAAGATAAATACGGTATGCATTCATTAAATTGTGGTTAACAAGAAATATTTGCAAAGCCAACTGGGAAAAATTACCTTTTAAATATTTGCATTTTGTTTAGCAAATAGCTTTATTGACGAGTTTTTGACGTAAAACACTTTATTTACGATGATAGAAAGGGGTGAAATGAAATTAGAATTTATTAGTAAAGAATGTAATGATAATCTTTCAAATGAAGAAAACATGTACAAAGTTGATGATGCTGTGTTTGCACGTAACTATGGTAAAGGTCCACTATGGGTGGAAGGTAGAATTGTAGAAGTATTAGGTTTAAGAAATTATAAAGTGCAAGTACATTGTTCAGGGAATATGATATGGATTGAGCCGACCGGCACACATCTTGCAACAATAAACTGGAAGCCATGATATACGCTCATTATTAATACAAACCTTTACAATTAGGAAAAGAGATAGATTTTTACGGGCTCATAACCAGTCTTCAGAGGATGAGATTTTCGTTTATCACATTCAGTGAAAAGAAACTTCTCAGCAATGTATATCAGCTGTAATTTACAGGTTAAGGAATTAACTTTGGCATGTGAGATTCCAGTTTGGTAATCTACAAAATTTCGTGTGTATTGGAAGGAAATCAGAGAATAAAAATCCATAAGATTTATCCAGTAACGAAGGTAACTAATTCTCGAAAATAAACCAATTTGCTTGACCCACGAGCTTTACCATACACTATCCCTCACCTTGTTGTGCTAGATGAATTCCTGTGAGGATGCCACGTAATTAAGATTTGAAATAAACTTAGACTGCCCAGGCGAGATGTTGCCTCCGGGCAGTCTCGGCGCCAAAAGAGAGAGTCTCCTTGTTCCTCCTGGTGAGTTCATCTGTAGGATACATTTCTAGAGCAGTAATTGGCTCTGATATCATTTTAACGACTATTTTAGTGGTGGTCCCTGGCAGGCAATTATAGAAGAGATGCAAGGGAGAGACAGTATTTTTAGGTGCAACAAGTGGAAGCAAATAAAATAAAACGAGAATAATAATGAAAAGTTAGGTTACTGGTTTTTTTTTATATCTCATAATTTTCTTGGCTCGTAGCAGACAGAAAAATAGGAGCAGCCTTTATATCGGGGCTATACTTCTACACGAACAAGAAGAGTAAATAAGGTATATATACAATTAGCTATAAGCTAAAATACAAATTGCAAATAATCATAATCTGCGAAAGTCAAGAAGTGGGAATTATTTTTTTAGTTAGAAAATAACAGTTATGTTATTAATTTATTTAATAAGGCATCTAACAGCCTCTGGTGACTTTGAGCGAAACACTCTGTCACAGTAAGAAAATACTTTTTCAGTGTAAGAGTAGTTGATAATTGGAATTCGCTAAGCAAGGAGGTAGTTAATGCTATTTCAATCCATAGTTTTAAGGACAGGTATGATAAGTATCACTAAGTATAAAATGGAACCGATCAGGAGACGGGAAGATACGAGCTTTGGGCTCTTTCCCATAAACACAATTAGGTAATCACAATTAGGTAATCACACACACTTAGTGCCACTGATATTGAGTTTGCACATTTTTTTTTCTTTTCTTTTTTTTTGCTTAAAAAATGTGCAAACTCAATATCAGTGGCAAAAGTATCATATTTAAAATGTCACTGAAGTCAGAATAGATTCCAAGATGCTGGAAACAAGCAAATGTGATACCTATCTTCAAAAAGGGAAGGAGGGATACGGCTCTGAACTATAGACCAGTTTCCTTGACCAGCATAGTTTGCAAATTTATGGAGAAACTACTATGGAAACATATCTCTCTTCACTTGGAATCCTTCAACTTTTTGTCAGTGAGGCAACATGGTTTCAGAGAAGGTAGATCAACAGTAACAAACTTATTAGAATTTTATGATGAGGTAAGCCGAATCTTACAGGAAAGAGAGGGCCGGGCAGATTGCATATTCCTAGACTTCCAGAAAGCGTTTGACACTGTTCCACATGGGAGACTTATTAGGAAGCTGCAAGCAATGGCTAGAATAGGTGGAAATGTTTTGGAATGGATAAAAACTTACTTAGAAGGAAGGGAACAGAGGGTTAGAGTAAGACACTCAGTGTCTGAATGGAGAAGAGTTAGTAGTGGAGTTCCACAGGGTTCAGTTTTAGGGCCACTTTTGTTCCTTGTATATGTAAATGACCTACCAGAGTCTGTAAATTCATTCATGAATATGTTTGCAGATGATGCAAAGATTGTGAATAAAGTAAAAAACGAGAACAATGGTAGAGAACTTCAGGAGGATCTAAATAATCTGCATGAGTGGTCAGAAAAGTGGCTAATGAAATTCAGTACTTCAAAATGTAAGGTAATGAGAATGGGTACAAGTGCAAGAAGGCCCAAGCTTGACTACTCGGTGGCTGGAGTACAACTTCAAGAGACAGAAAATGAGAGAGATCTAGGAGTAAACATACTGGCAGATTTGTCTCCAGAAATACATATAAATGGCATAGTAAGGGCAGCATATGCCTTCTTATCAAATATAAGGGTAGCCTTCAGGCACATGGACAAGGAAATGTTCAGAAATATTAATGTAACCTATGTGAGGCCAAAACTCGAATATGCAGCCCCCTTTTGGAATCCACACTTGAAAAAGCACATAGCTAAGCTGGAAAAAGTTCAAAGACATGCCACGAAACTGGTGCCAGAAATACGTAATCTCAGTTATGATGAGAGTCTTGAGGGGGGATATGGTGACAGTCTTTAAATTCCTTCATGGTTATGATAGAGTGGATAGGGATCGATATTTTGATATGGCTGGCTCTAGAACTAGAGGTCATAGTTTGAAGCTTTGTAAGAAAACTTCTTTGCAGGATGTAAGGAAATACTTTTTCAGTGTAAGAGTAGTTGATAATGGAATTGGCTAAGCGAGGAGGTAGTTAATGCTATCTCAATCCATAGTTTTAAGGACAGGTATGATAAGTATGACTAAGTCTAAAATGGAACCGATGAGGAGACGGGAAGATACGAGCTTTGGGCTCTTTCCCGAAAACACAATTAGGTAAGTACAATTAGGTAAGTACACAAAAGTAACCTCTGAGAGAGGGGAAACATGTAGGGAAATATTGTTGAGAGAAAAAGGTCTAAAAGACCTTCAAGAATTCAAAGAAGTGTTCATTAGACGATACAGAACACAGGAAGAGATGGGAAAGATCAAAAACTTGTTGGAAGAGGCAAGAAGGTTAAATGAGGAAAGGAATGAAGAAGAGAAGAAAAATTTTCATTTCAGAGTTCTTGCAGACAAAGGGGAGATAAAGAAGATAATGACACAAGATCAGGGGATGGGGCCTCATTAAGATTGCTATACACACAGCTCACACCGCGTTCAGTGACACACGGAATTGCTCCTCTTAAATTTTTAACTGTTTCGAGTGACTAAAGTGCTTAGTGGAAAACTTTACCATAATTTCCATAAATCTGAAATCCTGCAGAGTATTGTGAGTACAAAAACTAATATTTGTTGTAAGACGAGACTGTTCATATTAAAGGAAAAAAAATTGAGAACTTTTTCGTGAGGAAGAGAGAGAAGCTGCCGTCCAGTTTCTGCCTTGAGGGAAATCTAGAAGAGTTGCCAGACGTGGAGCCATCACACCACATTACCTAATTTTTTGTGTAAACTGGGGAAAGCTCTTAAGCCGTTTTACCTGATCCTGTGGTTCTATATATTGTTAAAATCAGTATCCTTCCCATTTATATTAACTAGTTAGTTTGATACACGAAAAAATTGAATAATAAAAGAAAAAAAAATTACCAAATACCCACCTGTCAACAGTACTGAGTTAAGTTGCCAAGTAGTACAGCAGTCCTATTTTCTTCATTTTTTTGCTTTTCTTTTAGCTTTCTCTTTTACTATTTTGTTATTTTGTATATATATTGAGTTAAATGTAAAGTCTAAATCCCATGATAACATATCTTGGTTAGCAAGTCAGTTTATCAGTTAGGAAGAATATATAACAGAAACAGGTGGGTGCCACCTCGAACACAAATTCGAATTTTTCTTCAGGTTTGACTTTTGTTTTTCTTTTTCTTTTTATACTTAAATTACCATGGTCAAGTTTTTAAGTTAAGATGTGTGTTACCAGAAAGGAGACAAACTGAGTCACTAAATAGCACTTATATGGAGATATAAAAATTCTGTGTGAAGGTAAATTAGAAGTTTTTCTCTTTTCTTTTTTTTTCCTCTTTCTCGTCTTCTTTCTATATTCTGTGAGAGGGAGAACATAAAAATGAAGCCATCTCTGTCCCAAACCTCTCCCACCCATGGGTCGGGAGAAGGGGTAGTCATCAGAGGACTTAAACAGAGAATCAAGAAGCTAGAGGAAATGGTTACAAGCCTTGATGATAAAATTCGGAATATGGATGGAGAAATGAAAGAGAATGAAACACTCAGAGAACAAATAAGATCTTTGGAGGAAGCAAATAAAGCACAAGGGCAGGAGAGAAAGGAACTAGAAAAAAGAATAAAGAAGCTGGAAGGGGAAAAGAGTCAACTAGAATCTAGAATTTCTAAACAAGAAGATAAAAACAAACAGCTAAATGACAACCTAAAGGAATTAGATGTTAGTTCACTGCTCTCTTCTGAGAGAGACGAGATTGCTGCTTGGAATGTTCAGATTAAGGAAAACATTGAACAGTTCAGAAAAGAGTTCCAGGAGCTGAATATGGAAAATGATGCCATGAAAACGTCCTTTGCTGATGCACTAAAGGGGAATGTGGCAGTAAAAGAGGCTGTAAAGGTGGTGGCACTGGAAAACATACAAACAGTTGACTATAAAGAGACAGTAATCGAAAAAATGAAAGACGTTGTGATGGAAAGGGCAAACCCACTCATCAGACAGGCACTTGATAAGGAGAAGACAGTGGTAATCTCAGGCATAAGTGAATCCCAGGAGCCAACATGGCAGGGGAGACTTGAAGAAAATAAAGCTAACGTTGTAGACCTGATAAGAAAGCTTGGAGTAGTATGTGGTCCTGAGGATATTGTAAACATACACCAACTAGGTAAATATTCGAGGGAAGGAAAGCCGAGACCAACAAAAGTAACCTTTGAGAGAGGGGAGACATGTAGGGAAATATTGTTGAGAAAAAAAAGTCTAAAAGACCTTCAAGAATGCAAAGAAGTGTTCATTAGACGATACAGAACACAGGAAGAGATGGGAAAGATCAAAAACTTGTTGCAAGAGGCAAGAAGTTTAAATGATGAAAGAAATGAAGAAGAGAAGAAAAATTTTCGTTACAGAATACTTCCAGACAAAGGGGAGATAAAGAAGATAATGACAGAAGATCAGGGGATGGGGCCTCATTAAGATTGTTATACACAAATGCTGATGGATTAGCTGGTAAGGCAGTAGAATTAAAAGATAGGATTCACAACAGTAAGGCAGATATAGTAGCAATTACAGAGAGTAAGTTGAGTGAGGACATAAACAGTGTCACAGTTTTTCCTAAGGGTTTCAGAATACTAAGGGTCGAAAGATCTGAGAGGACTGGTGGAGGGATAGCACTGCTCATAAGTGAGAGGATTCAAGATGAAGAAATAAACTTGGCTAGAGAAAGTGAGTTCAGGGAATTTCTTGTTGCTCGCATAAATACTGGGTCAGAGAGCATTATAATAACTGTTGTATACAACCCACCAAGGAACCAAAATAGGCTTGAAATTTATGAGGAAAGTCATATAGGTACGATTGAAGTCATAAACTCAGTTGTTAACATGGCGCGGGAGAAAAAATGTAGGATTTTGATTATGGGAGACTTTAATCATAAAGAGATAGATTGGATAAATCTTGACCCACACAGTGGTGAGGACTCATTTGGGGCAAGATTCCTAGATTGCGTACAAGGGAATTTCCTACACCAACATGTAATGGAACCAACAAGGGCCAGGGGTGGGGATGAGCCATCACTATTTGATCTGGTGTTCACAGATAATGTGTTGGATATTGAAAATATTGAGTATGAACCACCAATTGGAAAGAGTGACCACTGTGTGTTGTTGATGGAGTATATCATTGAAGACATTCTTCCTGAGAGTAGAGGCACTGAGGACATGAGGAGGAACTATCCGAAAGGAGATTACATCAAAATGAATGAGCTTTTTGCAGTTATTGACTGGAGAACCTTATTTTACAACAAATCTGTACAAGAAATGTATGACATCTTTTGTGAGAAATATGGGAAGATAGTAGATTGCTGCATACCTGTCACCAAAGTAGGTGTAATTCATGCCAGAGAGAAATGGTTCGATAATGGGTGTAAAAGAGCTAAGGAGTGGAGAGACAAATGCTGGAAAAGGTATAGGAGGAGAAAAAACATAAATGCCTGGCAAACCTACAAAAGAGCAAGAAATGACTACCTAAGTAAAAGGAGAGAGGCAGAGAGAGATTATGAGAGGGACATCACCAGGAAGGCTAAAGAAAATCCCAAGCTTTTCCACAGCTTTATCAGAGGAAAACTGAAGGTAAAAGAACAGGTTTTAAGGCTAAAGAGAGCGGATGGAAGCATCACTGAGACGGACGAAGAGATCTGCAAAGAATTGAACAAGGAGTTTCACTCAGTATTTACAGTAGAAATTACCCCACCACCTCAGATTGCAGTGATAGAAGCTCAAGGGCCGGTATTAGAGAACATCAACCTTACAGCCACAGAGGTATGCAAAGCGCTGATGGATTTAGATGTTCATAAAGCTACAGGTCCTGATGATATATCCCCTCATGTGCTTAAAAAATGCGCAAACACAATATCAGTGGCACTAAGTATCATATTTAAGGAGTCACTGGAGTCGGGGGAGATTCCAAGATGCTGGAAACAAGCAAATGTGATACCTATCTTCAAAAAGGGAAGGAGGGATACGGCTCTGAACTATAGACCAGTTTCCTTGACCAGCATAGTTTGCAAACTTATGGAGAAACTACTAAGGAAACATATCTCTCTTCACTTGGAATCCTTCAACTTTTTGTCAGTGAGGCAACATGGCTTCAGAGAAGGAAGATCAACAGTAACAAACTTATTAGAATTTTATGATGAGGTAAGCCAAATCTTACAGGAAAGAGAGGGCTGGGCAGATTGCATATTCCTAGACTTCCAGAAAGCGTTTGACACTGTTCCACATGGGAGACTTATTAGGAAGCTGCAATCAATGGCTAGAATAGGTGGAAATGTCTTGGAATGGATAAAAACTTACTTAGAAGGAAGGGAACAGAGGGTTAGAGTAAGACACTCAGTGTCTGAATGGAGAAGAGTTAGTAGTGGAGTTCCACAGGGTTCAGTTTTAGGGCCACTTTTGTTCCTTGTATATGTAAATGACCTACCAGAGTCTGTAAATTCATTTATGAATATGTTTGCAGATGATGCAAAGATTGTGAAGAAAGTAAAAAACGAGAACAATGGTAGGGAACTTCAGGAGGATCTAAATAATCTGCATGAGTGGTCAGAAAAGTGGCTAATGAAATTCAATACCTCAAAATGTAAGGTAATGAGAATGGGTACAAGTGCAAGAAGGCCAAAGCTTCACTACTCAGTGGCTGGAGTACAACTTCAAGAGACAGAAAATGAGAGAGATCTAGGAGTAAATATACTGGCAGATTTGTCTCCAGAAATACATATAAATGGCGTAGTAAGGGCAGCATATGCATTCTTATCAAATGTAAGGGTAGCCTTCAGGCACATGGACAAGGAAATGTTCAGAAATATTTATGTAACCTATGTGAGGCCAAAACTCGAATATGCAGCCCCCTTTTGGAATCCGCACTTGAAAAAGCACATAGCTAAGCTTGAAAAAGTTCAAAGACATGCCTCGAAACTGGTGCCAGAAATACGCAATCTCGGTTATGATGAGAGGCTGAGGGAATTAGACTTGCCATCACTCGAAGCTAGAAGAGTAAGGGGGGATATGGTGACAGTCTTTAAATTCCTTCATGGTTATGATAGAGTGGATAGGGATCGATATTTCGATATGGCTGGCTCTAGAACTAGAGGTCATAGTTTGAAGCTTCGTAAGAAAACTTGTTTGCAGGATGTAAGGAAATACTTTTTCAGTGTAATAGTAGTTGATAATTGGAATTCGCTAAGCGAGGAGGTAGTTAATGCTATCTCAATCCATAGTTTTAAGGACAGGTATGATAAGTATCACTAAGTCTAAAAATGGAACCGATCAGGAGACGGGAAGATACGAGCTTTGGGCTCTTTCCCGTAAACACAATTAGGTAATCACAATTAGGTAATCACACATATGCTGATGGATTACCTGGTAAGGCAGTAGAATCAAAAGATAGGATTCACAACAGTAAGGCAGATATAGTAGCAATTACAGTGACTAAGTTGGGTGTGGACATAAACAGTGTCACAGCTTTTCCTAAGGGCTTCAGAATATTAAGGGTTGAAAGATCTGAGAGGACTGGTGGGGGGATAGCACTGCTCATAAGTGAAAGGATTCAAGTTGAAGAAATAAACTTGGCTATAGAAAGTGAGTTCAAGGAATTTCTTTCTGCTCGCATAAATACTGGGTCAGAGAGCATAATAATAACTGTTGTAGATAACCCACCTAAGAACCAAAAGAGGCTAGAAGTTTATGAGGAAAGTCATATAGGTACTATTGAAGTCATAAACTCAGTTGTTAACATGGCACGGGAGAGAAAATGTAGGATTTTGATTATGGGGGATTTTAATCATAAAGAGATAGATTGGATAAACCTTGACCCACAGAGTGGTGAGGACTCATTCGGGACAAGATTTCTAGATAGCGTACAAGGGAATTTCCTACACCAACATGTAATGGAGCCAACGAGGGCCAGGGATAGGGATGAGCCATCAATACCTGATCTAGTATTCACATATAATGTATTGGATATTGAAAAAATTGAGTATGAACCACCAATTAGAAAGAGTGACCACTGTGTGTTGTTGATGTAGTATTTTTTTTTTAAGAGTGTGACACCGGGACAGGCAGAAACTGCCCTCATCAACAAAGGCCCGGGCACGAGAAAATACCAAGAAGAAGGAAAAGAAAAATTTTAAGGGCAAGGCAGAGATGAGGTAATGTCACACAAATTAAAATGACAGACAGAAGGAAACAGTCAAAGTACAGAGGACCCAGACATATGGAGGACTAGGCTCTGAGATGACAATAGATCTGCTTTTTGATGGATGAAAGGTCATAAGAATTAGGAAAGACAGAAGGAGGAAGAGAGTTCCAGATTCTGGAGGTAGATGGAAAGAAGCAGTCGCTGCACCGACCAATCCGTGAGCTACATATCTCCATACAATACCTGTGAGATGAGGCCGCCAGGCGAGTGTTACGCAACCTCGACAATGGAGGAGGGATGCAACTCGCCAACTCATCAGAGCAGCGATGGAAGTAGTAGTGATAGAAAACCGAAAGGGAAGATTCCTTACGGCGAAGAGAGAGAAAATCCAGGTTAGAAGTAAGAGAAGGATCATTAATGAGTCTGACTGCCTTACATTCAACCCTATCTAGAAGATAAGTAAAGGAAGAAGTACCCCAGATGTGTGAGCAGTATTCAAAGTAGGGGCGGATAAGACCTTTATAAATTTTTAGTAACTTCAATGAGGGAAAGTAATGAAAAAAACAAACAAAACCCCCAATTCTTTGGATGAAGATTTAGAAATTTGGATTATGTGATTCCTCCAAGACAAGTTAGAGGCTATATGGATTCCTAATATATTGATAGAATGAAGAGGGTAAATTTCATTAGTTTCGAATACAATAGGGTTATCAGGAGGAGAAGAAGATAAAGAGATAGCCAGAAACTGTACTTACCTAATTGTACTTACCTAATTGTGTTTTCGGGAAAGAGCACAAAGCTCGTATCTTCCCGTCTCCTGATTGGCTCCATTTTATACTTAGTCATACTTATCATACCTGTCCTTAAAACTATGGATTGAGATAGCATTAACTACCTCATCGCTTAGCCAAATCCAATTATCAACTACTCTTACACTGAAAAAGTATTTCCTTACATCCTGCAAAGAAGTTTTCTTACGAAGCTTCAAACTATAACCTCTAGTTTTAGAGCCAGCCATATCAAAATATTGATCCCTATCCACTCTATCATAACCATAAAGAAATTTAAAGACTGTCACCATATCCCCCCTCAATCTTCTAGCTTCGAGTGATGGTAAGTCTATTTCCCTTAGCCTCTCATCATAACTAAGATTGCGTATTTCTGGCACTAGTTTCGTGGCATGTCCTTGAACTTCTTCAAGCTTAGCTATGTGCCTTTTCAAGTGTGGATTCCAAAAGGGGCTGCATATTCGAGTTTTGGCCTCACATAGGTTACATAAATATTTCTGAACATTTCCGTGTCCATGTGCCTGAAGGCTACCCTTACATTTGATAAGAGAGCGTATGCTGCCCTTACTATGCCATTTATATGTATTTCTGGAGACAAATCTGCCAGTATGTTTACTCCTAGATCTCTCTCATTTTCTGTCTCTTGAGGTTGTACTCCAGCCACCGAGTAGTCAAGCTTGGGCCTTCTTGCACTTGTACCCATTCTCATTACCTTACATTTTGAAGTATTGAATTTCATTAGCCACTTTTCTGACCACTCATGCAGATTATTTAGATCCTCCTGAAGTTCTCTACGATTGTTCTCGTTTTTTACTTTCTTCACAATCTTTGCATCATCTGCATACATATTCATGAATGAATTTACAGACTCTGGTAGGTCATTTACATATACAAGGAACAAAAGTGGCCCTAAAACTGAACCCTGTGGAACTCCACTACTAACTCTTCTCCATTCAGACACTAAGTGTCTTACTCTAACCCTCTGTTCCCTTCCTTCTAAGTAAGTTTTTATCCATTCCAAAACATTTCCACCTATTCTAGCCATTGATTGCAGCTTCCTAATAAGTCTCCCATGTGGAACAGTGTCAAACGCTTTCTGGAAGTCTAGGAATATGCCATCTGCCCAGCCCTCTCTTTCCTGTAAGATTTGCCTTATCTCATCATAAAATTCTAATAAGTTTCTAACTGTTGATCTATCATCTCTGAAACCATGTTGCCTCACTGACAAAATGTTGATGGATTGCAGGTGAAGAGAGATATGTTTCCTTAGTAGTTTCTCCATAACTTTGCAAACTATGCTGGTCAAGGAAACTGGTCTATAGTTCAGAGCCGTATCCCTCCTTCCCTTTTTGAAGATAGGTATCACATCTGCTTGTTTCCAGCATCTTGGAATCTCCCCTGACTCCAGTGACTTTTTAAATATGATACTTAGTGCCACTGATATTGAGTTTGCGCATTTTTTAAGCACATGAGGGGATATGTCATCAGGACCTGTAGCTTTATGACATCTAAATCCATCAGCGCTTTGCATACCTCTGTGGCTGTAAGGTTGATGTTCTCTAATACCGGCCCTTAAGCTTCTATCTCTGCAATGTGAGGGGTTGGAGTATTTTCTACTGTAAATACTGACTGAAGCTCCTTGTTCAATTCTTTGCAGATCTCTTCATCCATCTCAGTGATGCTTCCATCCGCTCTCTTTAGCCTTAAAACCTGTTCTTTTACCTGCATTTTTCCTCTGATAAAGCTGTGGAAAAGCTTGGGATTTTCTTTAGCCTTCCTGGTAATGTCCCTCTCATAGTCTCTCTCTGCCTCTCTCCTTTTACTTAGGTAGTCATTTCTTGCTCTTTTGTAGGTTTGCCAGGCATATATGTTTTTTCTCCTATTATACCTTTTCCAGCATTTGTCTCTCTACTCCTTAGTTCATTTACACCCATTATCGAACCATTTCTCTCTGGCATGAATTACACCTACTTTGGTGACAGGTACGCAGCAATCTACTATCTTCCCATATATCTCACAAAAGATGTCATACATTTCTTGTACAGATTTGTTGTAAAATAAGGTTCCCCAGTCAATAACTGCAAAAAGATTATTCACTTTGATGTAATCTACTTTCGGATAGTTCCTCATCATGTCCTCGGTGCCTCTACTCTCAGGCAGAATATCTTCAATGATATATTCCATCAACAACACACAATGGTCACTCTTTCCAAATGGTGGTTCATGCTCAATTTTTTCAATATCCAACACATTATCTGTGAATACTAGATCAAGTAGTGATGGCTCATCCCCACCCCTGGCCCTCGTTTGTTCCATTGCATGTTGGTGTAGGAAATTCCCTTGTACGCAATCTGTGTCATGGAGGCATTGAATTTAACTAAATTTTGAGTGCCCCATTCAGATACTCTCTGCAAATCGGAGTTAACAGTAGAAGAAAGAGTGCTACGAGATTGATTACGAGTAACAGATGAAGGTTGTGAAGAAAAGGCTGAGATAAAGCGAAGGGTAGGATCATCGGCAAGGGCATGAAGAAGAGAAGAAGATGGGGATTGTAGAAGATCATTGATGAAGAAAAGGAAGAGAGTAGGTGAAAGAACAGAGCCCTGTGGAACACCACTGGAAACAGAGAAAGGGCTAGCTGTCGCGCCATCAACAACTACAGATATAGAATGGTCAGAAAGAAAACTGGAAATCAGAGAACAGAAAGAATGGGTATAGCCATAGGCAGGGAGTTTGGTCAACAGAGCCTTGTGCCAGACTCTGTCAAAAGCCTTAGAAATATCAAGGGCAACGACAAAGGATTCACCATAGTTCCTCAGAAAAGATGACCATACATGAGTAAGATAGGACAGGAGATCACCAGTGGATCTTGCCTTGCGGAAGCCGTACTGGTGATCGGAGATAAGAGAGTTGGATTCAAGGCATTTCAAGAAGTGAGCATTGAGCAAAGTTTTGAAAGCTTTAGCAATAGAGGAGGTTAGGGCAATAGGTCGGTAGTTAGAAGGAATAGAGCTGTCACCCTTCTTAGGAACAGGGTGAACTAGAGCATGCTTCCAAGATGAAGGATAGATACTGGTTGACAAAACGAGGCGAAAATGACGGCAAAGCACAGGAGCCAGTTCATCTGCAAACTCCTTAAGGAACCTTGCAGGGATACCATCAGGACCAGATGCCTTGTTCGTCTTAAGCGAGCGAAGAACCTTATGAACTTTGCGTGAAGAAAGGATAAGGGAGGGCATAGGGTTAGAGAGGGGAAAAGACCGAGGAACAGGTGCGCTGGAATCGTTGATAGAAGAGTTGGCAGAAAAATGAGAGCCAAAGAGAGTGGCTTTGTCAGTGGGAGAGCAAGCTATAGAACCATCAGAACGAATGAGAGGGGGAAAGCTTGAGTTACAGAAGTTTTTGGAGAGGTTTTTGGCTAAGGACCAGAAGCATTTGTCAGTGGGAGAGGAGTTAAGGTCATCAACTTTCCTTCTTATAAAGGAAGCCTTAGACCTTCGAATCTGAGCTGTACAGCGATTCCTAGCTATAATAAAAGCAGAGCGAGTTAACTCGGAAGGAGAGGCTTGGTAAGATCGGTGAGCCTGATTCCTAGCCTGGATAGCCATGGAGCAGGCACGGTCAAACCAAGGTTTAGGAGGAGAGAAAGATTTAGTAGAAGAGGGGATGTATGCCTCCACCTCCGCGGTCACGATCTCGGCAACTTTTACAGCTACCCGATCAGGGTTGCGGGACCGAAAGCAGTAGTCATCCCTTGGGAGGTCAAAGAGAAAGTTACTCAAATTTTCATATTGGGTTCGCTCGAAGTGCCAAAGGCGGCGCTGAGTAGGAGGGATTGGTGGTGGGGAGCGAAAATGGAAGAGACAGAGATCATAGAGTGGTCAGATTTACCAAGAGGGGAAAGCACAGAATAAGAGTAGCTTGAAGTGTTAGAAGTAAAAAATAGGTCAAGAGTGTTTGCAGCATGTTCGTGACGATCAGGAACGCGAGTAGGATGTTTGATAATTTGCTCCAGATCGTGAGTAATAGAGAAAGCAAGGGCCTCGTTTCCTCCTACATCAGTGTGAGAAGAATGAAGCCACTCACTGTGGTGTACATTGAAGTCTCCATTGTAGAGAACTTCGGCATGTGGGTGAGAAGATAGCAAGGACTAATGGCACGAGGAGAGATATTCAAAGAAAGACACAAACTCGGTGGGGTTTGGAGAACAGTAGCAGAAGCAAAGGATGATAGTGGTATTGGAGAGATAGACTTTTAGCCAGAGAACATCAAAGTCAGGAGATTCAAGATCCATGAGCCTCACAGTAGGAGTGTTAATGTTGCAGTATGCACAGACCCCACCTTTGGAACGAAAACGAGTATACAGATTATAATGGGAGATTTGGAATGGGTCAGTGGAAGCATGTATAGACAACTGGGTTTCAGATAGGAGGAGGATTTTAGGGAGGAAAGTGCCCAAGTGCTGTTCCACAGATGAAAGATTAGAGTTCAGCCCACAGATGTTAGAATAGTGAAGAGTGAAAAAAGTAGATCTATTGCGAGGTGCAAGGTTATGGGCGGAACCATTACTACCATCAGGCGTGTCTGCCCTCAAGCCAATATTGGAGTCAGCACGATCCCCGGAGTCTCTTCGCACCCCTCTATGCCGGGTACTGGGGGCCATTAGTTGTGAACCTTCCATAAATAATAACAAAATGTGAGGAAAAGGAAAGTAAAAGAGACAGATGTGCAGAATGTTGTGACTTGTCAAATGTAATGGAATAACAGAGATGTTTTATGAATATGCCAGAATATTCAGTGTAGATGTAGGCATGAGGAAAGAACAGTCCTGAAGGAAGATTCAACCTGGAACTGTCTGGACCAGTCCTAGTTGCATCCTAATACCTTCAGTCGTAGTCTTTCAACGGGCGGCTGATGCCATGGCCAACCTCCTAAATGTAAATATCATTGAAGATATTCTGCCTGAGAGCAGAGGAACTGAGGACATGAGGAGGAACTATCCGAAAGGGGATTACATCAAAATGAATGAGCCTTTTGAAATTATTAACTGGAGAACCTTATTTTGCAACAAATCTGTACAAGATATGTATGACATCTTCTGTGAGAAATATGGGAAGATAGTAGATTGCTGCATACCTGTCACCACAGTAGGTGTAATTCATGCCAGAGAGAAATGGTTCGATAATAAGTATAAAAGAGCTAAAGACAGGAGAGACAAATGCTGGAAAAGGTATAGAAGGTGATAAAACATAAATGCCACTTTTGTTCCTTGTATATGTAAATGACTTACCAGTCTGTAAATTCATTCATGAATATGTTTGCAGATGATGCAAAGATTATGAAGAAAGTAAGAAACGAGAACAACGGTAGAGAACTTCAGGAAGATCTAAATAGTCTGCATGGGTGGTCAGAAAAGTGGCTAATGAAACTCAATACTTCAAAATGTAAGGTAATGAGAATGGGTACAAGTGCAAGAAGGCCCAAGCTTGACTACTCGGTGGTAGGAGTACATCTTCAAGACACATAGAATGAGAGAGATTTAGGAATAAACATACTGGCAGATTTGTCTCTAGAAATGCATATAAATGGCATAGTAAGGGCAGCATATGCTTTCTTATCAAATGTAAGGGTAGCTTTCAGGCACATGGACAAGGAAATGTTCAGAAATATTTATGTAACCTATGTGAGGCCAAAACTTGAATATGCAGCCCCCGTTTGGAATCCACACTTGAAAAAGCACGTAGCTAAGCTTGAAAAAGTTCAAAGACATGCCACGAAGCTGGAGCCAGAAATACGTAATGTCAGTTATGATGAGAGGCTGAGGGAATTAGACTTACCATCACTCGAAGCTAGAAGATTGAGAGGGATATGGTTACAGTCTTTAAATTCCTTCATGGTTATGATAGAGTGGACAGTGAACAATATTTTGATATGGCTGGCTCTAGAACTAGAGGTCATAGTTTGAAGCTTCGTAAGAAAACTTCTTTGCAGGATGTAAGGAAGTGCTTTTTCAGTGTAAGAGTAGTTTTAAGGACAGGTATGATAAGTATCAATAAGTACAAAAAGGATCTGATCAGGAGACGGGAAGATACGAGCTTTGGGCTCTTTCTCTTAAGCACAATTAGGTAATCACAATTAGGTAATCACACACACACCTGTAAACAGTACTGAGTTAAGTTGCCAAGTAGCACAGCTGTCTTATTATTCTTCATTTGTTTTTCTTTTCTTTTAGCTTTCTCTTTTATTTTATTTTTATTTTGTATATATATTGATATATATGTATATACCTTGGTTAGCAAGTGATTTTATCAGTTAAGAAGAATATATAGCAGAAACAGATGGGTGTCTCCTTAGATACAAATTCGAATTTTCCTTCAAGTACACTTTCGTTTTTGTTTGCATTTTTTTCAATTTTTTTTCCCTCAAATTACCAAACTCAAATTCTTGAGTTAGGATGTGTGTTACCAGAGAAGAGATAAATTGAGTAGCTAAATAGCACTTATATGAAGATATAAAAATTCTGTGTGAAGCTTAAATAAAAGTTTTTCTCTTTTTTTTTTTTGCTTTCTCTTCTTTCTATGTTCTGTGAAAGGGAAAACATGAAAACGAGGCCATCGCTGTCCCAACCCAACCCCACCCTTGGGTCGGGGAGGGATGATGGAGGATCTAGGAGATTAAAATAGAAAATCAAGGATTTAGAGGCAATGGTTATAAGCCTTGATGATAAAATTCAGAATATGGATAGAGAAATGAAAGAAAATGAAAAACTCAGAGAGGAAATAAGATTTTTGGAGGAAACAAATAAAGCACAAGGGCAAGAGAGAAAAGGACTAGAAAAATGAATAAAGAAGCTGGAAGGGGAAAAGAGTGAACTAGAAACCAGAATTTCTAGACAAGAAGATAATAACAAACAACTGAATGACAACCTAAGTTAATCAGATGTTAGTTCACTGCTTTCTTCTGAGAGAGATGAGATTGCAGCTTGGAATGTCCAGATTAAGGAAAACATTGAACAGTTTAGAAAAAAGTTTCAGGAACTGAATATGGAACATGATGCCATGAAAACTTCCCTTCCTGATGCTCTAATGGGGAACGTGGCAGTAAAAGAGGCTGTAAAGGTGGTGGCACTGGAAAACATACAAACAGTTGACTATAAAGAGACAGTAATCGAAAAAATTAAAACGTTGTTATGGAAAGGGCAAATCCACTGATTAAACAGGCACTTGATAAAGTGAAGACAGTGGTAATCTCAGGCATAAGTGAATCCCAGGAGCCAACATGGCAGGGGAGACTTGAAGAAAATAAAGCTAGGGTTGTAGACCTGATAAGAAAGCCTGGAGTAGTTTGTGGTCCTGAGGATATTCTAAACATTCTCCAACTAGGCAAATATTCAAGGGAAGGAAAGCAGAGACCAACAAACGTAACCTTTGAGAGAGGGGAAAAATGTAGAGAAATATTGATGAGAAAAAAAAGTCTAAAAGACCTTCAAGAATTCAAAGAAGTGCTATTTAGATGAAAGAGAAGACAGGAATAGATGGGAAAGATCAAAAACTTGTCGCAAGAGGCAAGAGGGTTAAATGAGGAAAGAACTGAAGAAGAGAAGAAAATTTTCATTTCAGAGTTCTTCCAGACAAAGGGGAGATAAGGAAGATAATGAAAGAAGATCAGGGGATGGGGCCTCATTAAGATTGTTATACGCAAATGCTGATGGCTTACCTGGTAAGGCAGTAGAGTTAAAATATAGGATTCACAACAGAAAGGCAGATATAGTAGCAATTACAGTGACTAACTTGAGTGAGAACATAAACTGTGTCACAGTTTTTCCTTAGGGCTTCAGAATATTAAGGGTTGAAAGTTCTGAGAGGACTGGTGGAGGGATAGCACTGCTCATAAGTCAAAGTATTCAAGTTAAAGAAATAAACTTGGCTATAGAAAGTGAGTTCAAGGAATTTCTTGTTGCTCGCATAAATACTGGGTCAGAGAGCATTATAATAACTGTTGTATATAACCAACCAAGGAATCAAAATAGGCTATAAGTTAATGAGGAAAGTCATAGAGGTACTATTGAAGTCATAAACTCAGTTGTTAACATGGCACAAAAGATAAAATGTAGGATTTTGATTATTGGTATTTTTAATCATAGAGATATACTGGATAAATTTTGACCCACAGAGTGGTGAGGACTCATTCGGGGAAATACTCCTAGATTACGTACAAGGGAATTTCCTACACCAACATGTAATGGAACCAACGAGGGCCAGGGGAGGGGATGAGCCATCACTACTTGATCTAATGTTCACAAATAATGAAGATATTCTGCCTGAGAGTAAAGGCACTGAGGACATGAGGACGAACTATCCGAAAGGAGATTACATCAAAATGCATGAACTTTTTGCAGTTATTGACTGGAGATCCTTATTTTACAACAAATCTGTACAAGAAATGTATGACATCTTTTGTGAGAAATATGGGAAGATAGTAGATTGCTGCATACCTGTCACCACAGTAGGTGTAATTCATGCCAGAGAGAAATGGTTCGATAATGAGTGTAAAAGAGCTAAAGACAGGAGAGACAAATGCTGGAAAAGGTATAGAAGGTGATAAAACATAAATGCCACTTTTGTTCCTTGTATATGTAAATGACTTACCAGTCTGTAAATTCATTCATGAATATGTTTGCAGATGATGCAAAGATTGTGAAGAAAGTAAGAAATGAGAACAATGGTAGAGAACTTCAGGAAGATCTAAATAGTCTGCATGAGTGGTCAGAAAAGTGGCTAATGAAACTCAATACTTCAAAATGTAAGGTAATGAGAATGGGTACAAGTGCAAGAAGGCCCAAGCTTGACTACTCGGTGGTAGGAGTACATCTTCAAGACACATAGAATGAGAGAGATTTAGGAATAAACATACTGGCAGATTTGTCTCTAGAAATGCATATAAATGGCATAGTAAGGGCAGCATATGCTTTCTTATCAAATGTAAGGGTAGCTTTCAGGCACATGGACAAGGAAATGTTCAGAAATATTTATGTAACCTATGTGAGGCCAAACTTGAATATGCAGCCCCCGTTTGGAATCCACACTTGAAAAAGCACGTAGCTGTGACAGAGTGTTTCGCTCAATGTCAACAGAGGCTGTTAGATGCCTTATTAAATATATTAGTAACATAACTGTTATTTTCTAACTAAAAAAATTAAAATAATTCCCTCTAATATAACTGTTATTTTCTAACTAAAAAAATTAATTCCCACTTCTTGACTTTCGCAGATTATGATTATTTGCAATTTGTATTTTTGCTTATAGCTAATTTTAAATAGCTTAGTTACTCTTCTTGTACGTGTAGAAGTATAGCCCCAATATAAAGGCTGCTCCTATTTTTCTGTCTGTAACGAGCCAAGAAAATTAAGAAAAGAATAACCAGTAACCTAACTTTTCATTATTATTCTCGTTTTATTTTATTTGCTTCCACTTGTTGCACCTAAAAATACTGTCTCTCCCTTGCATCTCTGCTATAATTGCCTGCCAGGGACCACCACTAAAATATTCCTTAAAATGAAATCAGAGCCAATTACTGCTCTAGGAATGTCTCCTACAGATGACGTCACGAAGCACAACAAAGAGACGCTTTTTTTTTGGCGCCGAGACTGCCCAAAGGCAACATCTCGCCTGGGTAGTCCAAGTTTATTTTCAAATTCCAATTACGTGGCATCTTCACAGGAATTCATCTAGCACAACAAGGAATTCATCTAGCACAACAAGGTGAGGGATAGTGTATGGTAAAGCTCGTGGGTCAAGCAAATTGGTTTATTTTCGAGAATTAGTTACATTTGTTACTGGATAAATCTTATGGATTTCTATTCTCAGATTCCATTCCCAGTCACACGAAATTTTGTAGATTACCACACTGGAATCTCACATGCCAAAGTTAATTCCTTAACCTGTAAATTACAGCTGATATATATTGCTGAGAAGTTTCTTTTCACTGAATGTGATAAACGAAAATCTCATCCTCTGAAGACTAGTTATGAGCCCGTGAAAATCTATCTCTCTTCCTAATAAATTCTAATTTCATTTCACCCCTTTCTATCATCGTAAATAAAGTGTTTTTACTTCAAAAACTCGTCAATAAAGCTATTTGCCAAAAAGCCAAATTGCAAATATTCAAAAGGTAATTTTTCCCAGTTGGCTATGCAAATATTTCTTGTTAACCACAATTTAATGAATGCATACCGTATTTATCTTGCTAATTCTTCATATGTTGGGGATAAAGTGTTTTGAGTTATAAGTTGCAAATACCTCAAAAAGTGTTTTGAGTTATAAGTTGCAAATACCTCAAAAGGTGGTTTTGCACCCTTTTTTTTATTGCAAAGTTCTTGATAACTAAAAGTGAATGAATACTGTATTTATCTCGTAGATTCTTCCTTTACCCAAAATAGAGTGTTTTACCATATTAATTGCATATCAGTAATAAGCATTGCAACTTTTGTGGTTGCCCACAATTTAAGGAATACATACAGTACTGTATTTGTCTTGCTTATTCTTCATTTATTGTGAATATATTATTTTCTTTAAAACCAGTAAAGAATTAATGTTTTGTATGCTATTATGGTAGCATAAATATTTCTGGTTAGCTGTGAATAACCTATATATATTCATCCAGTAGAATGACATTGGAAACTCATTATATGTGTGCTCATGCTTTCAGTTTCCCATTATAAACAGTGTGTCATTTCTGTTTCTGAAATTGCAGTGTCCTGTATTCTACTCTGCCTGTGTGACAGAGGTAATCATCGAGTTGAGGCCAAAGTCTTGGCATACGTCCGTGGTGCCGGGAAACGAACTCATACTCACCTCCTCCGGGATTCGAGGCAGCATTTCATAAAATTTAATTCAATTCTTTTAATGTCATTGCATTTCCAAAATTAAAAGAAAGTTGAATTCTGAGTTTCATTTAACCGACTAATGGTAATGAAGATGGGGTGTTCAAGTACAAATATCTGTCCTGTCTGTTTGTGAGCTCTTAACCGAGCTCGGTACTTTGAGTCCCCTTAAAAAAACAGAATCTTAACAACACTCTAGCATCATCTTTAAAACCCCCCCACAGTAGCTAAGCTTGAAAAAGTTCAAAGACATGCCACGAAGCTGGAGCCAGAAATACGTAATGTCAGTTATGATGAGAGGCTGAGGGAATTAGACTTACCATCACTCGAAGCTAGAAGATTGAGAGGGATATGGTTACAGTCTTTAAATTCCTTCATGGTTATGATAGAGTGGACAGTGAACAATATTTTGATATGGCTGGCTCTAGAACTAGAGGTCATAGTTTGAAGCTTCGTAAGAAAACTTCTTTGCAGGATGTAAGGAAGTGCTTTTTCAGTGTAAGAGTAGTTTTAAGGACAGGTATGATAAGTATCAATAAGTACAAAAAGGAACTGATCAGGAGACGGGAAGATACGAGCTTTGGGCTCTTTCTCTTAAGCACAATTAGGTAATCACAATTAGGTAATCACACACACACCTGTAAACAGTACTGAGTTAAGTTGCCAAGTAGCACAGCTGTCTTATTATTCTTCATTTGTTTTTCTTTTCTTTTAGCTTTCTCTTTTATTTTATTTTTATGTTGTATATATATTGATATATATGTATATACCTTGGTTAGCAAGTGAGTTTATCAGTTAAGAAGAATATATAGCAGAAACAGATGGGTGTCTCCTTAGATACAAATTCGAATTTTCCTTCAAGTACACTTTAGTTTTTGTTTGCATTTTTTCAATTTTTTTTCCCTCAAATTACCAAACTCAAATTCTTGAGTTATAATGTGTGTTACCAGAGAAGAGATAAATTGAGTAGCTAAATAGCACTTATATGAAGATATAAAAATTCTGTGTGAAGCTTAAATAAAAGTTTTTCTCTTTTTTTTTTTTGCTTTCTCTTCTTTCTATGTTCTGTGAAAGGGAAAACATGAAAACGAGGCCATCGCTGTCCCAACCCAACCCCACCCTTGGGTCGGGGAGGGATGATGGAGGATCTAGGAGATTAAAATAGAAAATCAAGGATTTAGAGGCAATGGTTATAAGCCTTGATGATAAAATTCAGAATATGGATAGAGAAATGAAAGAAAATGAAAAACTCAGAGAGGAAATAAGATTTTTGGAGGAAACAAATAAAGCACAAGGGCAAGAGAGAAAAGGACTAGAAAAATGAATAAAGAAGCTGGAAGGGGAAAAGAGTGAACTAGAAACCAGAATTTCTAGACAAGAAGATAATAACAAACAACTGAATGACAACCTAAGTTAATTAGATGTTAGTTCACTGCTTTCTTCTGAGAGAGATGAGATTGCAGCTTGGAATGTCCAGATTAAGGAAAACATTGAACAGTTTAGAAAAAAGTTTCAGGAACTGAATATGGAACATGATGCCATGAAAACTTCCCTTCCTGATGCTCTAATGGGGAACGTGGCAGTAAAAGAGGCTGTAAAGGTGGTGGCACTGGAAAACATACAAACAGTTGACTATAAAGAGACAGTAATCGAAAAAATTAAAACGTTGTTATGGAAAGGGCAAATCCACTGATTAAACAGGCACTTGATAAAGTGAAGACAGTGGTAATCTCAGGCATAAGTGAATCCCAGGAGCCAACATGGCAGGGGAGACTTGAAGAAA
The DNA here is from genome assembly GCA_037179515.1 of Halocaridina rubra. Lineage (NCBI taxonomy): Eukaryota > Metazoa > Arthropoda > Malacostraca > Decapoda > Atyidae > Halocaridina > Halocaridina rubra. The sequence continues at coordinate 5,377 of JAXCGZ010010465.1, read as the reverse complement.
ATAAAGCTAGGGTTGTAGACCTGATAAGAAAGCCTGGAGTAGTTTGTGGTCCTGAGGATATTCTAAGCATTCTCCAACTAGGCAAATATTCAAGGGAAGGAAAGCAGAGACCAACAAACGTAACCTTTGAGAGAGGGGAAAAATGTAGGGAAATATTGATGAGAAAAAAAGTCTAAAAGACCTTCAAGAATTCAAAGAAGTGCTATTTAGACGAAAGAGAAGACAGGAATAGATGGGAAAGATCAAAAACTTGTCGCAAGAGGCAAGAGGGTTAAATGAGGAAAGAACTGAAGAAGAGAAGAAAATTTTCATTTCAGAGTTCTTCCAGACAAAGGGGAGATAAGGAAGATAATGAAAGATGATCAGGGGATGGGGCCTCATTAAGATTGTTATACGCAAATGCTGATGGCTTACCTGGTAAGGCAGTAGAGTTAAAATATAGGATTCACAACAGAAAGGCAGATATAGTAGCAATTACAGTGACTAACTTGAGTGAGAACATAAACTGTGTCACAGTTTTTCCTAAGGGCTTCAGAATATTAAGGGTTGAAAGTTCTGAGAGGACTGGTGGAGGGATAGCACTGCTCATAAGTCAAAGTATTCAAGTTAAAGAAATAAACTTGGCTATAGAAAGTGAGTTCAAGGAATTTCTTGTTGCTCGCATAAATACTGGGTCAGAGAGCATTATAATAACTGTTGTATATAACCAACCAAGGAATCAAAATAGGCTATAAGTTAATGAGGAAAGTCATATAGGTACTATTGAAGTCATAAACTCAGTTGTTAACATGGCACAAAAGATAAAATGTAGGATTTTGATTATTGGTATTTTTAATCATAGAGATATACTGGATAAATTTTGACCCACAGAGTGGTGAGGACTCATTCGGGGAAATATTCCTAGATTACGTACAAGGGAATTTCCTACACCAACATGTAATGGAACCAACGAGGGCCAGGGGAGGGGATGAGCCATCACTACTTGATCTAATGTTCACAAATAATGTGTTGGATATTGAAAAAATTGAGTATGAACCACCAATTGGAAAGAGTGACCACTGTGTATTGCTGATGGAGAATATCATTGAAGATATTCTGCCTGAGAGTAGAGGCACTGAGGACATGAGGACGAACTATCCGAAAGGAGATTACATCAAAATGCATGAACTTTTGCAGTTATTGACTGGAGATCCTTATTTTACAACGAATCTGTACAAGAAATGTATGACATCTTTTGTGAGAAATATGGGAAGATAGTAGATTGCTGCATACCTGTCACCACAGTAGGTGTAATTCATGCCAAAGAGAAATGGTTTGATAATGAGTGTAAAAGAGCTAAGGAGTGGAGAGACAAATGCTGGAAAAGGTATAGAAGGTGATAAAACATAAATGCCACTTTTGTTCCTTGTATATGTAAATGACTTACCAGTCTGTAAATTCATTCATGAATATGTTTGCAGATGATGCAAAGATTGTGAAGAAAGTAAGAAATGAGAACAATGGTAGAGAACTTCAGGAAGATCTAAATAGTCTGCATGAGTGGTCAGAAAAGTGGCTAATGAAACTCAATACTTCAAAATGTAAGGTAATGAGAATGGGTACAAGTGCAAGAAGGCCCAAGCTTGACTACTCGGTGGTAGGAGTACATCTTCAAGACACATAGAATGAGAGAGATTTAGGAATAAACATACTGGCAGATTTGTCTCTAGAAATGCATATAAATGGCATAGTAAGGGCAGCATATGCTTTCTTATCAAATGTAAGGGTAGCTTTCAGGCACATGGACAAGGAAATGTTCAGAAATATTTATGTAACCTATGTGAGGCCAAACTTGAATATGCAGCCCCCGTTTGGAATCCACACTTGAAAAAGCACGTAGCTGTGACAGAGTGTTTCGCTCAATGTCAACAGAGGCTGTTAGATGCCTTATTAAATATATTAGTAACATAACTGTTATTTTCTAACTAAAAAAATTAAAATAATTCCCTCTAATATAACTGTTATTTTCTAACTAAAAAAATTAATTCCCACTTCTTGACTTTCGCAGATTATGATTATTTGCAATTTGTATTTTTGCTTATAGCTAATTTTAAATAGCTTAGTTACTCTTCTTGTACGTGTAGAAGTATAGCCCCAATATAAAGGCTGCTCCTATTTTTCTGTCTGTAACGAGCCAAGAAAATTAAGAAAAGAATAACCAGTAACCTAACTTTTCATTATTATTCTCGTTTTATTTTATTTGCTTCCACTTGTTGCACCTAAAAATACTGTCTCTCCCTTGCATCTCTGCTATAATTGCCTGCCAGGGACCACCACTAAAATATTCCTTAAAATGAAATCAGAGCCAATTACTGCTCTAGGAATGTCTCCTACAGATGACGTCACGAAGCACAACAAAGAGACGCTTTTTTTTTGGCGCCGAGACTGCCCAAAGGCAACATCTCGCCTGGGTAGTCCAAGTTTATTTTCAAATTCCAATTACGTGGCATCTTCACAGGAATTCATCTAGCACAACAAGGAATTCATCTAGCACAACAAGGTGAGGGATAGTGTATGGTAAAGCTCGTGGGTCAAGCAAATTGGTTTATTTTCGAGAATTAGTTACATTTGTTACTGGATAAATCTTATGGATTTCTATTCTCAGATTCCATTCCCAGTCACACGAAATTTTGTAGATTACCACACTGGAATCTCACATGCCAAAGTTAATTCCTTAACCTGTAAATTACAGCTGATATATATTGCTGAGAAGTTTCTTTTCACTGAATGTGATAAACGAAAATCTCATCCTCTGAAGACTAGTTATGAGCCCGTGAAAATCTATCTCTCTTCCTAATAAATTCTAATTTCATTTCACCCCTTTCTATCATCGTAAATAAAGTGTTTTTACTTCAAAAACTCGTCAATAAAGCTATTTGCCAAAAAGCCAAATTGCAAATATTCAAAAGGTAATTTTTCCCAGTTGGCTATGCAAATATTTCTTGTTAACCACAATTTAATGAATGCATACCGTATTTATCTTGCTAATTCTTCATATGTTGGGGATAAAGTGTTTTGAGTTATAAGTTGCAAATACCTCAAAAAGTGTTTTGAGTTATAAGTTGCAAATACCTCAAAAGGTGGTTTTGCACCCTTTTTTTTATTGCAAAGTTCTTGATAACTAAAAGTGAATGAATACTGTATTTATCTCGTAGATTCTTCCTTTACCCAAAATAGAGTGTTTTACCATATTAATTGCATATCAGTAATAAGCATTGCAACTTTTGTGGTTGCCCACAATTTAAGGAATACATACAGTACTGTATTTGTCTTGCTTATTCTTTATTTATTGTGAATATATTATTTTCTTTAAAACCAGTAAAGAATTAATGTTTTGTATGCTATTATGGTAGCATAAATATTTCTGGTTAGCTGTGAATAACCTATATATATTCATCCAGTAGAATGACATTGGAAACTCATTATATGTGTGCTCATGCTTTCAGTTTCCCATTATAAACAGTGTGTCATTTCTGTTTCTGAAATTGCAGTGTCCTGTATTCTACTCTGCCTGTGTGACAGAGGTAATCATCGAGTTGAGGCCAAAGTCTTGGCATACGTCCGTGGTGCCGGGAAACGAACTCATACTCACCTCCTCCGGGATTCGAGGCAGCATTTCATAAAATTTAATTCAATTCTTTTAATGTCATTGCATTTCCAAAATTAAAAGAAAGTTGAATTCTGAGTTTCATTTAACCGACTAATGGTAATGAAGATGGGGTGTTCAAGTACAAATATCTGTCCTGTCTGTTTGTGAGCTCTTAACCGAGCTCGGTACTTTGAGTCCCCTTAAAAAAACAGAATCTTAACAACACTCTAGCATCATCTTTAAAACCCCCCCACAGTAGCTAAGCTTGAAAAAGTTCAAAGACATGCCACGAAGCTGGAGCCAGAAATACGTAATGTCAGTTATGATGAGAGGCTGAGGGAATTAGACTTACCATCACTCGAAGCTAGAAGATTGAGAGGGATATGGTTACAGTCTTTAAATTCCTTCATGGTTATGATAGAGTGGACAGTGAACAATATTTTGATATGGCTGGCTCTAGAACTAGAGGTCATAGTTTGAAGCTTCGTAAGAAAACTTCTTTGCAGGATGTAAGGAAGTGCTTTTTCAGTGTAAGAGTAGTTTTAAGGACAGGTATGATAAGTATCAATAAGTACAAAAAGGAACTGATCAGGAGACGGGAAGATACGAGCTTTGGGCTCTTTCTCTTAAGCACAATTAGGTAATCACAATTAGGTAATCACACACACACCTGTAAACAGTACTGAGTTAAGTTGCCAAGTAGCACAGCTGTCTTATTATTCTTCATTTGTTTTTCTTTTCTTTTAGCTTTCTCTTTTATTTTATTTTTATGTTGTATATATATTGATATATATGTATATACCTTGGTTAGCAAGTGAGTTTATCAGTTAAGAAGAATATATAGCAGAAACAGATGGGTGTCTCCTTAGATACAAATTCGAATTTTCCTTCAAGTACACTTTAGTTTTTGTTTGCATTTTTTCAATTTTTTTTCCCTCAAATTACCAAACTCAAATTCTTGAGTTATAATGTGTGTTACCAGAGAAGAGATAAATTGAGTAGCTAAATAGCACTTATATGAAGATATAAAAATTCTGTGTGAAGCTTAAATAAAAGTTTTTCTCTTTTTTTTTTTTGCTTTCTCTTCTTTCTATGTTCTGTGAAAGGGAAAACATGAAAACGAGGCCATCGCTGTCCCAACCCAACCCCACCCTTGGGTCGGGGAGGGATGATGGAGGATCTAGGAGATTAAAATAGAAAATCAAGGATTTAGAGGCAATGGTTATAAGCCTTGATGATAAAATTCAGAATATGGATAGAGAAATGAAAGAAAATGAAAAACTCAGAGAGGAAATAAGATTTTTGGAGGAAACAAATAAAGCACAAGGGCAAGAGAGAAAAGGACTAGAAAAATGAATAAAGAAGCTGGAAGGGGAAAAGAGTGAACTAGAAACCAGAATTTCTAGACAAGAAGATAATAACAAACAACTGAATGACAACCTAAGTTAATTAGATGTTAGTTCACTGCTTTCTTCTGAGAGAGATGAGATTGCAGCTTGGAATGTCCAGATTAAGGAAAACATTGAACAGTTTAGAAAAAAGTTTCAGGAACTGAATATGGAACATGATGCCATGAAAACTTCCCTTCCTGATGCTCTAATGGGGAACGTGGCAGTAAAAGAGGCTGTAAAGGTGGTGGCACTGGAAAACATACAAACAGTTGACTATAAAGAGACAGTAATCGAAAAAATTAAAACGTTGTTATGGAAAGGGCAAATCCACTGATTAAACAGGCACTTGATAAAGTGA
>JAXCGZ010010464.1:0-27500 GCA_037179515.1 Halocaridina rubra | reverse complement strand
ATGTATATATATATATATATATATATATATATATATATATATATATATATATATATATATATATATATATATATATATATATATATATATATATATATATATATATATATATCCGGTTCCGGTTCCGGTTTTACGTCACGGACTCCCTTATCAACCAAGGGCTAGGACGGTTGCCTTCTTGCGAAAGACTTGTTTTGGCAGATGTAAACCTTACGCTGAGTGCATGCCTTTGCTAACCTCAGACCGTGACGGGGCGCGAACCCTCGACCTGACGCCTCAGAGTCGGAGACGCTACCGACTGAGCCACGGCGACTACTATATATATATATATATATATATATATATATATATATATATATATATATATATATATATATATATATATATATATATATATATATATATATATATATATATATATATATATATATATATATATATATATATATATATATATATATATGTGTGTGTGTGTGGGGGGGGTTACCTAATTGATTACCTAATTGTGTTTACAGGAAAGAGTCCAAAGCTCGTATCTTCCCGTCTCCTGATCGGTTCCATTTTATACTTAGTGATACTTATCATACCTGTCCTTAAAACTATGGATTGAGATAGCAATAACTACCTCCTCGCTTAGCTAATTCCAATTATCAACTACTCTTACACTGCAAAAGTATTTCCTTACATCCTGCAAAGAAGTTTTCTTACGAAGCTTCAAACTATGACCTCTAGTTATAGAGCCAGCCATATCAAAATATCGATCCCTATCCACTCTGTCATAACTATAAAGGAATTTAAAGACTGTCACCATATCCCCCCTCAATCTTCTAGCTTCGAGTGATGGTAAGTCTAATTCCCACAGCCTCTCATCATAACTGAGATTGCGTATTTCTGGCACCAGTTTCGTGGCATGTCTTTGAACTTTTTCAAGCTTAGCTATGTGCTTTTTCAAGTGTGGATTCCAAAAGGGGGCTGCATATTCGAGTTTGGGCCTCACATAGGTTACATAAATATTTCTGAACATTTCATTGTCCATGTGCCTGAAGGCTACCCTTACATTTGATAAGAATGCATATGCTGCCCTTACTATGCCATTTATATGTATTTCTGGAGACAAATCTGCCAGTATGTTTACTCCTAGATATCTATCATTTTCTGTCTCTTGAAGTTGTACTCCAGCCACCGAGTAGTCAAGCTTGGGCCTTCTTGCACTTGTACCCATTCTCATTACCTTACATTTTGAAGTATTGAATTTCATTAGCCACTTTTCTGACCACTCATGCAGATTATTTAGATCCTCCTGAAGTTCTCTACCATTGTTCACGTTTTTTACTTTCTTCACAATCTTTGCATCATCTGCAAACATATTCATGAATAAATTTACAGACTCTGGTAGGTCATTTACATATACAAGGAACAAAAGTGGCCCTAAAACTGAACCCTGTGGAACTCCACTACTAACTCTCCTCCATTCAGACACCGAGTGTCTTACTCTAACCCTCTGTTCCCTTCCTTCTAAGATAGTTTTTATCCATTCCAAAACATTTCCACCTATTCTAGCCATTGCTTGCAGCTTCCTAATAAGTCTCCCATGTGGAACAGTGTCAAATGCTTTCTGGAAGTCTAGGAATATGCAATCTGCCCAGCCCTCTCTTTCCTGTAAGATTCAGCTTACCTCATCATAAAATTCTAATAAGTTTGTTTTTGTTGATCTACCTTATCTGAAGCCATGTTGCCTCACTGACAAAAGGTTGAAGGATTCCAAATGAAGAGAGATATGTTTCCTTAGTAGTTTCTCCATAACTTTGCAAACTATGCTGGTCAAGGAAACTGGTCTATAGTTCAGACCCGTATCCCTCCTTCCGTTTTTGAAGAAAGGTATCACATTTGCTTGTTTCCAGCATCTTGGAATCTCCCCTGACTCCAGTGACTTTTTAAATATGATACTTAGTGCCACTGATATTGAGTTGTGCGCATTTTTTAAGCACATGAGGGGATATGTCATCAGGACCTGTAACTTTATGAACATCTAAATCCATCAGCGCTTTGCATACCTCTATGGCTGTAAGGTTGATGTTCTCTAATACCGGCCCTTGAGCTTCTATCTCTGCAATCTGAGGGGGTGGGGTATTTTCTACTGTAAATACTGACTGAAACTCCTTGTTCTGTTCTTTGCAGATGTCTTCATCCGTCTCAGTGATGCTTCCATCCGCTTCTTTAGCCTTAAAACCTGTTCTTTTACCTTCAGTATTCCTCTGATAAAGCCGTGGAAAAGCTTGGGATTTTCTTTAGCCTTCCTGGTGATGTCCCTCTCATAGTCTCTCTCTGTTTCTCTCCTTTTACTTAGGTAGTAATTTCTTGCTCTTTTATAGGTTTGCCAGGTATTTATGTATTTTCTCCTCCTATACCTTTTCCAGCATTTGTCTCTCCATTCCTTAGCTCTTTTACACTCATTATCGAACCATTTCTCTCTATCATGAATTACACCTACTTTGGTGACAGGTATGCAGCAATCTACTATCTTCCCATATTTCTCACAAAAGATGTCATACATTTCTCGTACAGATTTGTTGTAAAATAAGGTTCTCCAGTCAATAACTGCAAAAAGCTCATTCATTTTGATGTCATCTCCTTTCGGATAGTTCCTCCTCATGTCCTCAGTGCCTCTACTCTCAGGCAGAATATCTTCAATGATGTACTCCATCAACAACACACAGTGGTCACTCTTTCCAATTGGTGGTTCATACTCAATTTTTTCAGTATCCATCACATTATCTGTGAATACTAGATCAAATAGTGATGGCTCATCCCCACCCCTGGCCCTCGTTGGTTCCATTACATGTTGGTGTAGGAAATTCCCTTGTACGCAATCTAGGAATCTTGCCCCGAATGAGTCCTCAGCACTGTGTGGGTCAAGATTTATCCAATCTATCTCTTTATGATTAAAGTCTCCCATAATCAAAATCCTACATTTTTTTTTTCTGTGCCATGTTAACAACTGAGTTTATGACTTCAAAAGTACCTATATGATTTTCCTCATAAACTTCAAGCCAATTCTGGTTCCTTGGTGGGTTATATACAATAGTTATTATAAGGCTCTCTGACCCAGTATTTATGCGAGCAACAAGAAATTCCTTGAACTCACTTTCTATAGCCAAGTTTATTTCTTCAACTTGAATCCTTTCACTTATGAACAGTGCTATCCCTCCACCAGTCCTCTCAGATCTTTCAACCCTTAGTATTCTGAAGCCCTTAGGAAAAACTGTGACACTGTTTATGTCCTCATTCAACTTAGTCTCTGTAATTGCTACTATATATGCCTTACTGTTGTGAATCCTATCTTTTAATTCTACTGCCTTACCAGCTAATCCATCAGCATTTGTGTATAACAATCTTAATGAGGCCCCATCCCCTGATCTTCTATCATTATCTTCTTTATCTCCCCTTTGTCTGGAAGAACTCTGAAATGAAAATTTTTCTTCCCTTCTTCATTTCTTTCCTCATTTAACCTTCTTGCCTCCTGCAACAAGTTTTTGATCTTTCCCATCTCTTCTTGTGTTCTGTATCGTCTAATGAACAGTTCTTTGAATTCTTGAAGGTCTTTGAGACTTTTTTTTCTCAACAATATTTCCCTACATGTTTCCCCTCTCTCAAAGATTAATTTTGTTGGTCTCTGCTTTCCTTTCCTCGAATATTTGCCTAGTTGGTGTATGTTTACAATATCCTCAGGACCACAAACTACTCCAAGCTTTCTTATCAGGTCTACAACCCTAGCTTTATTTTCTTCAAGTCTCCCCTGCCATGTTGGCTCCTGGAATTCACTTATGCCTGAGATTCACCTTTACAGCCTCTTTTACTGCCACATTCCCCTTTAGTGCATCAGCAAAGGAAGTTTTCATGGCATCATTTTCCATATTCAGCTCCTGGAACTCTTTTCTGAACTGTTCAATGTTTTCCTTAATCTGGACATTCCAAGCAGTAATCTCGTCTCTCTCAGAAGAGAGCAGTGAACTAACATCTAATTCCTTTAGGTTGTCATTCAGCTGTGTGTGTGCGTGTGTGTGTATGTGTGTGTGTGTGTGTGTGTGTGTGTGTGTGTGTGTGTGTGTGTGTGTGTGTATGTGTGTGTGTGTGTGTGCATTTGTATATGTTTATGTATGCACATTTAAATGAATATACTTATAGCAATGCACACACACATACATACACATCTATATATATATATATATATATATATATATATATATATATATATATATATATATATATATATATATATATATATATATATATATAAATATATATATATATATATATATATATATATATATATATATATATATATATATATATATATATATATATATATATATATGAATCATTTTTTACCCCGACCGGGACTCGAACCTAGTACTTATAATTACTAAGTCAAGGTGCTACTAACTACCCACCACAGAAGGTTAAAAGTAATCCAACCTTATAGCTTACATCTGCTATACCTAAGGAATGAATTCATTCTATATGAATGCCACTATGTTCATATTACAGATTCCCCAACCTCACTCCTGGCTTCATTTTCGCATTTAATTCAATTCCCAATCTCATTCGGGTCATACAATAACCAAATAAGCATACAATAACCAAGCATAGCAGATGTAAGGTATAAGGGTGGACTCCTTTTAACCTTCTGTGGTGGGTAGTTAGTAGCGCCTTGACTTAGTAATTATAAGTCCTAGGTTCGAGTCCCGGTCGGGGTAAAAATGATTCATGTTTTCACATATTTAATGTGCTTATTTGGTTATTTTATGACCCGAATGAGATTGGGAATTGAAATAAATGCGAAAATGAAGCCACGATTGAGGTTGGGGAATCTGTAATATGAACATAGTGGCATTCAGATAGAATGCATTCATTCCTAAGTATAGCAGATGTAAGCTATAAGGTTGGATTCCTTTTAACCTTCTGTGGTAGGTAGTTAGTAGCGCCTTGACTTAGTAATAATAAGCCCTAGGTTCGAGTCCCGGTCGGGGTAGAAGATGATTCATGTTTTCACATATGTAATGTGCTTATTTGGTTATTGTATGACCCGAAAGAGATTGGGAATTGAATTAAATGCGAAAATGAAGACACGAGTGAGGTTGGGGAATCTGTAATATGAACATAGTGCCATTCAGATAGAATGCATTCATTCCTAAGTATAGCAGATGTAAGCTATAAGGTTGGATTCCTTTTAACCTTCTGTGGTGGGTAGTTAGTAGCGCCTTGACTTAGTAATTATAAGTCCTAGGTTCGAGTCCCGGTCGGGGTAAAAAATGATTCATGTTTTCACATATGTATTGTGCTTATTTGGTCATTGTATGACCCGAATGAGATTGGGAATTGAATTAAATGCAAAAATGAAGCCACGAGTGAGGTTGGGGAATCTGTAATATGAACATAGTGCCATTCAGATAGAATGCGTTCATTCCTAAGTATAGCAGATTTAAGCTATAAGGTTGGATTCCTTATATATATATATATATATATATATATATATATATATATATATATATATATATATATATATATATATATATATATATATATATATATACATATATATATATATATATATATATATATATATATATATATATATATATATATATATATATATATATATATATATATATATATATATATATATATATATATATATATATATATATATATATATATATACATATATATATATATATATATATATATATATATATATATATATATATATATATATATATATATATATATATATATATATATATATATATATATATATATATATATATATATATATATATATATATATATATATATATATATATATATATATATTATATATATATATATATATATATATATATATATATATATATATATATATATATATATATATATATATATATATATATATATATATATATATATATATATATATATATATATATATATATATATATATATATATATATATATATATATGTATTTATTATACATATGTGTGTGTGTGTGTGTGTGTGTGTGATTACCTAATTGTGATTACCTAATTGTGTTTACGGGAAAGAGACCAAAGCTCGTATCTTCCCTTCTCCTCATCGGTTCCATTTTAGACTTAGTGATACTTATCATACCTGTCCTTAAAACTATGGATTGAGATAGCATTAACTACCTCCTCGCTTAGCGAATTCCAATTATCAACTACTCTTACACTGAAAAAGTATTTCCTTACATACTGCAAAGAAGTTTTCTTACGAAGCTTCAAACTATGACCTCTAGTTCTAGAGCCAGCCATATCAAAATATCGATCCCTATCCACTCTATCATAACCATGAAGGAATTTAAAGACTGTCACCATATCCCCCCTCACTCTTCTAGCTTCGAGTGATGGTAAGTCTAATTCCCTCAGCCTCTCATCATAACTGAGATTGCGTATTTCTGGCAGCAGTTTCGTAGCATGTCTTTGAACTTTTTCAAGCTTAGCTATGTGCTTTTTCAAGTGCGGATTCCAAAAGGGGGCTGCATATTCGAGTTTTGGCCTCACATAGGTTACATAAATATTTCTGAACATTTCCTTGTCCATGTGCCTGAAGGCTACCCTTACATTTGATAAGAATGCATATGCTACCCTTACTCAAATATAAACCCTCAAAATTAAATCAAGATTATTACAACTTTAGTGTTTAAAAAGATACAAAGAAAATTCATTATAATCTTATAACATCTCAGAAACCGTTGAGAGTGTCTCTCCCAATGTTACTGATTTCAACCACAAAAAGGACCTTTCTTAGGTGAACCTGTAGTTCCCCTCATACCGCATTTCCCCTCCCTTCACACCAGAATGTCCTCATCGGAAAAAGTTGACCTTTATGACCTTTCGTGTGTACATACTGACATTTTTCCCGAAGTGTTTATATCATCTCTGGGCAGAATGTTCCTATATTCACGTGATGACATCAGAAGGGAATTGGAAAAAAAATAAGAAAAGACACTCTGTAAAATCACGTCAACTATTGCTTTCAAAGGTAATGGAACTCTTTCCACAACACAGTGGTAAATGCATCATAAAAAAGCAAGCAAGAAAAGATATTATTACAAATATAATCACTTTTAGTGCAAGTGTCCTAAATATCTCAATAAATGGTGAACTTGACCAACTCTTTCAATCTCAAACTTTGGTTGTAAAATCCAGAGAGTCTGAAAAGACCCACGACATAGGAGACTTACATCGAATGATAGAAAGTCTTGCAGATAAGGTGAGAATTTTGGAAGCAGATGCTGAAGAGGTGAAAGTCTTACAACTCAAGGTGAGATTGCTAGAATCAGACATTGTCCTACTTAAAAGAGATAATTCTAGGTTGAAACTGCTATTAGAAACATCACCTCTCAATTCAGTACTGGTACCTAACAATGATAATGTCCCTTCTATCAACAACCCTCAGGTTTTGAAAACTAGGTTTTCTGTCTCTACTCAAAATTTCTTCGGTGCATTGAAAGACGAATGTGACAGTGCTAGAGAAGAAGAGGTAGATCCAGATATAAGTGATAGTCAACAAGACAACCTGAATACACCATCTAGCATAAATAATCAACTCAGTAACAGGTTACAAAATAGTGAAGAAACAACAGCGTCCTTCCCCACTACTCCTAACAACACAACAACAGGTACTAACCAGAACAAGATTCTTCCTAGCACAAATAACCAACCTGGTAAAGGGTTGCAAAACAGCGAAGAAGATATAGAGCCCATCTCCACTACTCCTAACAACACAGCAACTAGCACTAACCAGGACAACCAAATTACACCATCCAGCACAAATAACCAACCCAGCAATAGGCTTCAAAGCAGTGAAGAAAACAGAAAAGACAAAATAGAAGCAGCCTCTAATCTAAGCATTCCATCGAAGTCCTCTCCCCCACAGCCACAGTTACCCAATAATGCGAGTGCAAGGGTTACAGCTCAAATATATATTCGCATTCCTGGCAACCCCTTTGAGAGAGAGATACGTAATATATTGACAAATCAAGGCATTCCCTCTGAAGAAGTCTTGATTAAGGGTCTTCATTGCAATAAAGATATCGAATGGATTTTAATATGTGGCTTACACTCTGAATCAATGGCCTACAGGCACAATTGTCCAGCCATTTCGTGGGAGCAACCATGGACTCAACCTGGGTTATCCACAAAATATCCCAAACTACAGTCATACCTGAATAAACAGCAAAGAGCTTATGAAATGATCCCCTATCCACGAGACTACAGAAAGAGACACAATACAACCTCTCTTATTACCGTCCATATACAAGAGACTTCTCCTGGAGAGATGGCACTAACAACCCTAGACACTCACCTAGGCATACAAACTTTGTGAAGGCCCGATCATACCATGGCACATACTCAAATCAGGTTACCCATCCACAGGCAGGTACAGACATCAGGATCCATGGGCTAACCACAGAACACACTATAATGATGAATTCCCAGCAGAATCATACAGTCAAAACAAATCATGGACAAATCCAAGAACAAACTACAACCATGACTATGGATACCACCGTAATGAAACATGGTAAGAATGTAACATTAGTACACATGTGAATGCTCAGTCCCTTCTTACCCGGTTTTAGGAAATAATAATGCTAACAAATGACTACAACATAGACATCCTGTGTGAAAGTGAAACTTGGTTTCCTCCTACAACTGAAAATTAATATGTGAATATCCCAGAATTTAAAATATTTCGCATTGACCATGGCCGAGGGGGTGGGGTCTGTATTTGTTAGAAATTATCTAAGTGCATCAGAAATAACCACAGGTCTAGAAAAATTGAAGAGCTCGAAGATTTATGGATCACTGTGCAGTAGCAGAAACTTCCATCTTTCATTGTAGGGTGTGTTTACCATCACCCAAAAGCACCCTTCAGCTCATTCAGTAATCTGCTAGAAACATTCAGAAATATCTGTATGCACCATAAACCCGCATACATACTTGGTGACTTCAGTGATGGCTTGCTCTCAGCATATAACAAAATTAAATGGGTGATCAACACTGTGAAGTTAACACAAATAACGACAAAACCGACCCGCATAACCCCTAATTCTAGGACTCTAATAGATCTGATAATAACATATAAAGTGGAAAGTATACCCTATTGCGACGTAGTTTCCTTCCCAATTGCAGAATATGAGCTCAACATTGCTATGCTAAACATAAACAAGCCCAAAAGGAAGCCTTTTTCAAGACATTCCGATTTCTAAAAAATTACTCCCCTAATATCTTTTGTGAAGCATTAATCAACAACACAAATGTACTTAATAGAATTATAAACACAGATAACATCGATTTGCAGGTTGAGATTCTAACAAAAAGAGCTAAAAACGAATAGATATGATATGACTCTCCGAGAACGTTATAAAACAGAAAAGAAACGTGTCAGATCTCTCATCAGTGTAAGTAAAAAAGACTTTTACAAAAAACAATTTATTGACTATAGACATGATACAGCAGCAACATGGAAAGTGCTAAGAAGCATGATACCAAATGAAAAGACTACCTCATAAAGTTATGAAAATATTACAGAGTTGAAAGACAAAGCGGAAAACTTTAATAACTATTTTGCTAACGTTGGCAAAAATGCATATGAGAAAACACAAGAAAACATAAACTCAGTGAATATGAGTAATGGCTTAAAGGACAACTCTTCCAATGTAAACACAAGAGAGTACTTTAAGATAAATCCCATCGATTATGCTACCCTAATTCTTACCATAAAGAGCCTAAGAAACTCTGGCTCTTATGTTCCAGATGGTATGCCATTTCAATTCATCAAAGATGCTCTACCCATGATTGTATCTTATATTCTAACTATTATGAACACTTCCATTGTTACTAATAAGTTTCCTGACTCTTGGAAAAAATCACATGTAATACCTCTGCATAAAAAGGGGGACAGAGAAGATGTGACAAACTATCGTCCCATTTCCCTGCTACCTATTTTCTCTAAAATATTAGAAAAAATTGTTACATGCCAACTTATGTCATATTTAGAGTCTAATAGACTATTAGTTATTAACCAACATGGTTTCAGACCGAAACTCTCGACAGAAACTGCATTGCTCAATGTTACGAATAGTATCTACAATCATATATATATATATATATATATATATATATATATATATATATATATATATATATATATATATATATATATATATATATATATATATATATATATATATATAAATCTCTCTGATTGTATTATTAGACTTATCAAAAGCCTTCGACAGTGTAAACCATGAAATTCTTAAAAGTAAATGTACTAACCTAAATATTGATCCGAGCTGGTTTAGAGAGTATCTATCTAATCGCAAACAGTCTACACGTCTTAACAGCATTATCTCTATGCCAAAAAATGTATCATTTGGTGTTCCACAGGGATCAGTACTTGGTCTTATCCTCTTCTCCATTTACGTAAATGATCTATCTTCTTTCATTTCTGACTAGCTAGTCATACAATATGCAGATGACACTCAACTACTCCTTAGTGGTGATATTAATAATATCCCAGAGCTAACCTAAAGAGCAAAAAACACTCTGTCAAAAATTAAAACCTATTTTCAAGAAATTGGACTGTTAATTAACGAAAGTAAAACACAATGCATGTTTATTGGTTTAAGGTTCCATATTGCACAAATTCCTGAAAACACAACAATTAATTTTTGCGGCAATATTATTACACCTAGCAAAACAGTCAAAAACCTAGGAATTCACTTTTGTTATTCTGAAAGGACGTGTACGCATTGAGCTCCCGATAATATTGCGTTTATCAAGTGACAGAGTTTAAATACAAAGCTATAAAATTAACGAAAGCATACTGAAATATAAATCTTCAAATTTAAGTCAGAGTGATTATTACAACTTTAGTGTTTATAAAGATACAAAGAAAATTCATTATAATCTTATAACATATCAGAAACCGTTGAGAGTGTCTCTCCCAGTGTTACCGATTTCAACCACAACCTCTCACGACCGACCTAAAAAGGACCTTTCTTAGGTGAACCTGCAGTTCCCCTCATACCGCAGTTTCCCTCCCATTCACACCAGAATGTCCTCATCGGAAAATGTTGACCTTTTTGACCTTACATGTGTAAATACTGATAATTTTCCCGAAGTGTTTATATCATCTCTGGACAGAATATTCGTATATTCACATGAGGACATCAGAAGGGAATTGGAAAAAATTAAAAAAGTCACTCTGTACAAAACAAGTCAACTTTTGCTTTCGAAGGTAGTGGAACTCTTTCCCCAATACAGTGGTAAACACATCATAACAAAACGAGTAAAAAAAGAGATAATTACAAACATAATAACTTTTAGCGCAAGTGTCCTGAATATCACAATGAATGGTGAACTTGACAAACTCTTTCAACCTCAAACTTCGGTTGTAAAATCCATAGAGTCTAAAAAAACACACGACCTAGGAGACCTACATCGAATGATAGAAAGTCTTGCAGATAAGGTGAAAATTTTGGAAGCAGATGCTGAAAAGACGAAAGCCTTACAGCACAAGGTGGGTTTGCTAGAATCTGACATTGTCCTACTTTAAAGAGATAATTCTAGGTTGAAACTCCTATTAGAAACATCTCCACCTCTCAGTTCAGTGCTGTCACCTAACAACGATGATGTCCCTTCTATCAACAACCCTCAGGTTTTGCAAACTAGGTTTTCTGTCTCTACTCACAATTCCTTCAGTGCATTGAGAGACGAATGTGACAGTGGTAGTGAAGAAGAGGTAGATCCAGATAAAAGTGATAGTCATCAAGACAACCTGAATACACCATCTAGCATAAATAATCAAATCAGTAACAGGTTACAAAATAGTGATGAAACAACAGCGTCCTTCCTCACTACTCCTAACAATACAACAACAGGCACTAACCAGAACAAGATTCTTCCCAGCACAAACAACCAACCTAGTAAAGAGTTGCAAAACGGCGAAGAAGATATAGAGTCAATCTCCACTACTCCTAACAACACAGCAACTATCACTAACCAGGACAACCAAATTACACCTTCCAGCACAAATAACCAACCCAGCAATAGGCTGCAAAACAATGAAGAAAACAGAAAAGACAAAATAGCAGCAGTCTCTATTCTAAACATTCCATCGAAGTCCTCTCCCCCATAGCCACAGTTGCCCAATAATGCAAGTGCAAGAGTTACAGCTCAAATATATATTCGCATTCCTGGCAACCCCTTTGAGAGAGAGATACGTAATACATTGACAAATCAAGGCATTCCTTCTGAAGAAGTCTTGATTAAGGAGCTTTCTCGCAAACCAAACTGGGTTTCCTTCGCAATAACGATATCGAAAGGATTTGAATATGTGCCTTACAAACTGAATCAATGGCCTATAGGCACAATTGTCCAGCTATTTCGTGGGGACAAACAATGGACACAACCTGGGTATTCTACAAAATATCCCAAACTACAGTCATACCAAAATAAACAGCAAAGAGCTAATGAAACAATCCCCTATACGCGAGACTACAGAAAGAGACACGATACAAACCTCCCTTATCGCCGTCCACGCATAAGAGACTTCTCCTGGAGTGATGGCTCTTACAACCCTAGACACTCACCTAGGCATACAAACTTTGGGAAGGTCCGATCATACCACGGCACGTACTCCAACCAGCGTTACACATCCAACGGCAGGTACAGACATCAGGATCCATGGGCTAACCCCAGAACACACTACAATGATGAATTCCCAGCAGAATCACGCAGTCGAAACTACAACTATGACTATGGATACCACCCCAATGAAACATGGTAAGAATGTAACATTAGTACATGTGAACGCTCAGTCCCTGCTCGCTCATTTTGAGGAAATAATAATGCTAACAAAAGACTACAACATAGACATCCTCTGTGTAAGTGAAACTTGGTTTCCTCCTACAACTGAAAATAAATATGTGAATATCCCAGAGTTTAAAATATTTCGCAATGACCATGGCCGAGGGGGTGGGGTTTGTATTTATGTTAGAAATTATCTTAGTGCATCAGAAATAACCACAGGTTTAGAAAAAACTGAGGAGCTCGAAGATTTATGGATCACTGTGCAGTATCAGAAACTTCCATCTTTCATTGTAGGGTGTGTTTACCGTCACCCTAAAGCACCTACCAGTTCATTCAATCATCTGCTAGAAACATTCAGAAATATCTGTGTGTGTCATAAACCCATATACATACTTGGTGATTTTAATGATGACTTGGTCTCAGCAGATAACAAAATGAAAAGGGTGATCAACACTGTGAAGTTAACACAAATAGTGACAAAACCGACCCGCATAACCCCTAATTCTAGGACTCATATAGATCTGATAATAACAAATAAAGTGGAAAGTATACCCTATTGGGACGTAGTTCCCTGCCCAATTGCAGACCACGAGCTGAACATTGCTATGCTAAACATAAACAAGCCGAAAAGGAAGCCTCTCCTCAAGACATATCGGTGTCTAAAAAATTACTCCCCTAATATCTTTTGTGAAACATTAATCAACAACACAAATGCACTTAATAGAATTAAATACACAGATAACGTCGATTTGCAGGTTGAGATTTTAACAAAAGTCTTCCTTGAATGCTTAGATAGTTGTGCACCCATTGTAACAAGAAAAATAACCCGCCCCTCAGCCCCCTGGCTAACTAATGACATCAAAGAGGCAATGCAAATCAGAAATCAAATACAAAAAGAGCTAAAAATGAATAGTTATGATATGACTCTCCGAGAACGTTATAAAACAGAAAAGAAACGTGTCAGATCTCTCATCAGTGTAAGTAAAAAAGACTTTTACAAAAAACAATTTAATGACTCTAGACATGATACAGCAGCAACATGGAAAGTGATAACAAGCATGATACCAAATGAAAAGAGTACCTCAGAAAGTTATGAAAACATTACCGAGTTGAAAGACAAAGCAGATCACTTTAACAACTATTTTGCTAACGTTGGCAAAAATACATATGAAAAAACTCAAGAAAACATCAACTCAGTGAATATGAGTAATGGCTTAAATGACAATTCTTCCAATGAAAACACAAGAGAGTACTTCAAGATAAATCCTATCAATTGTGCTACCCTAATTCTTAAGTTAAAGAGCCTAAGATACTCTGGCTCTTATGGTTCAGATGGTATACCATTTCAGTTCATCAAAGATGCTCTACCCATGATTGCATCCTATATTCTAGCTATTATGGACACTTCGATTGTTACTAAAAAGTTTCCCGACTCTTGGAAAATATCACATGTAATACCTCTGCATAAAAAGGGGGACAGAGAAGATGTGACAAACTATCGTCCCATTTCCCTGCTACCCATTTTCTCTAAAATATTAGAAAAAATTGTTGCATGCCAACTTATGTCATATTTAGAATCAAATAGACTATTAACGATTAACCAACATGGTTTCAGACCAAAACTCTCGACGGAAACTGCACTGCTTAAAGTTACGAATAGTATATATAATAATATAGATATGAAAAAAATATCTTTGCTTGTATTATTAGACTTATCAAAAGCCTTCGACAGTGTAAACCATGAAATTCTTTTAAGTAAATGTATTAACTTAAATATTGATCCAAGCTGGTTTAGCGAGTATCTATCTAATCGTAAACAGTCCATACGTCTTAACAACATTATTTCTGTGCCAAAAAATGTATCATTTGGTGTTCCACAGGGATCAGTACTTGGTCCTATCCTCTTCTCCATTTACGTAAATGATCTATCTTCTTTCATTTCTGACTGTCTAGTCGTACAATATGCAGATGACACTCAACTACTCCTTAGTGGTTATATTAATAATCTCCCAGAGCTAACTTTAAGAGCAGAAAACACTCTGTCAAAAATTAAAGCCTATTTCCAAGAAATTGGGCTGTTAATTAACGAAAGTAAAACACAGTGCATATTTATTGGTTCAAGGTTCCACATAGCACAAATTCCAGAAAACACAACAATTAATTTTTGCGACAATATTATCACACCTAGCAAAACAGTAAAAAACCTAGGAATTCACTTTGATAACCACATGTTGTTTGATTCCCACATAGATAAGGTATGCAAAGAGGTTACAGGAACATTAATGTACTTATCACGTATAAAAGGGAGTCCGTGACGTAAAACCGGAACGTATAAAAGATAATTTTGAGACTACCACTCGAATTACTGTTGTTGAATCTCTAGCCCTAAGTCACATTAATTACTGCACAACTGTTTGGAGAGCTACCACTAAGACTCAGATAAACAGAATACAGAAGCTTATTAATTTTGCAGCTCGAGTTGCCCTGGGAGGAATAAGAAAATATGACCACATCACACCAGCTCTCAATAAACTTGGGTGGCGGCGGGCAGAAAATAAGGTCGCTTATGCTATTTATGTTTTTGTATTAAAAATTTTGGACCATCATTATCCTAGCTGGCTATTTGATTTAAAAACAGTTTGGGATATAAGGGGAACCAACACAAGACAGAGCAGTGAGCTCTTTATTCACAGAACAAACACAGAAGCAGGTTCAAAGATGATCACTATCAAAGGGCCAACACTCTGGAATAATATTCCAGAGCATCTTAAAAATGCATCCTCCTTCACAGCTTTCAAAGGCAAACTATATAGTTTTCTTTTGGACAAACAGTTGCTGCTCATTAAGAACTAACTATTCTCATTGTAAGGAAACAAATATGGAAATGATGCCGATAATAACGATCCTGTATCTAGTGGCATACTTACTACTTTATTATTAACATTATTGTTAACATTTTTATTACAGCATTATTATTTTCTATGAAAGCTACATTTAATTTAACTATATGTCTAACCCTCTTATTTATTAGTTTAATTACATGTCTACTTATAAGTTACTGTTAATGTTGAATGACCATTGTACAAAATGGAAATAAATGTTTGTTTGTTTGTTTGTTTGTTTGTTGTTTGATTCCTACATAGATAGAGTGTGCAAAAAGGTTACAATAACATTAATGTACTTATCACGTATAAAAGACAATTTTGAGACTACCACTCGAATAACTGTTGTTGAATATCTAGCCCTAAGTCACATTAATTATTGCACAACTATTTGGGGAACTACCACTAAGACTCAGATAAACAGAATACAGAAGATTAGTAATTTTGCAGCTCGAGTTGCCCTGGGAGGAATAAGAAAATATGACCACATCACATCAACTCTCAATAAACTTGGGTGGCAGCGGGCAGAAAACAAGGTCACTTATGCTATTTATGTTTTTGTATACAAAATTTTGGACCATCATTATCCTAGCTGGCTATTTGATGTAAAAACAGTCAGTGATATAAGGGGAACCAACACATGACAGAGCAGTGAGCTCTTTATTTTTTAAGAGAACAAACACGGAAGCAGGTTCAAAGATGATCACTATTAAAGGGCCAACACTCTGGAGCAATATTCCAGAGCATCTTAAAAATGCATCCTCCTTCATAGCTTTCAAGGGCAAACTATATAGTTTTCTTTTGGATAAATAGTTGCTGCTCACACATAAACTAAACTTTATGATTTAATGCAATTTCCCTTAACACTAACTTCTCTATATGTAAACTGATATCGACTTCTGTGTTTTCTAAGTTAAGAACTAATTATTCTCATTGTAAGGAAAACAAATATGGTGATGATGCCGATAATAACGATACTGTATCGAGTGTTATTATTACTACTTTGTTGTTAACATTATTGTTAACATTTTTATTATAGCATTATTATTTTCTAGGAAAGCTACATTTAATTTAACTGTATGTATTACCCTCTTACTTATTAGTTCAATTACACGTCTACCTATAAGTTACTTTTACTTTTAGAAGAATAACCATTGTACAAAAATGTGAATAAATGTTTGTTTGCTTGTTTGTTTGTTTGTTTAATTGTGCTTACGGGAAAGAGCCCAAAGCTCGTATCTTCCCGTCTCCTGATCGGTTCCATTTTGTACTTAGTGATAGTTATCATACCTGTCCTTAAAACTATGGATTGAGTTAGCAATAAGTACCTCCTCGCTTAGCGAATTCCAATTATCAACTACTCTTACACTAAAATAGTACTTCCTTACAACCTGCAAAGAAGTTTTGTTACCAAGTTCAAACTATGACCTCTAGTTCTAGAGCCAGTCATATCAAAATATCGATCCCTATTCACTCTATCATAACCATGAAGATATTTAAAGACTGTCACCATATCCCCCCTCAATCTACCAGCTTAGAGTGATGGTAAGTATAATTCCCTCAGCCTCTTATCATAACTGAGATTGCGTATTTCTGGCACCAGTTTCGTGGCATGTCTCTGAACTTTTTCAAGCTTAGCTACGTGCTTTTTCAAGTGCGGATTTCAAAAGGGGGCTGCATATTCAAGTTTTGGCCTCACATAGGTTGCATAAATATTTCTGAACATATCCTTGCCCATGTGCCTGAAGGCTACCCTTACATTTGATAAGAAAGCATATGCTGCCCTTACTATGCCATTTATATGTATTTCTGGAGACAAATCTGCCAGTATGTTTAATCCTGGATCTCTCTCATTTTCTGTCTCTTGAAATTGTACTCCAGCCACCGAGTAGTCAAGCTTGGGCCCTCTTGCACTTGTACCCATTCTCATTACCTTACATTTTGAAGTATTGAATTTCATTAGCCACTTTTATGACCACTCATGCAGACTATTTAGATTTTCCTGAAGTTCTCTACCATTGTTCTCGTTTCCTACTTTTTTCACAAGCTTTGCATCATCTGTAAACATATTTATGAAAGAATTTGCAGACTCTGGTAGGTCATTTACATATACAAGGAACAAAAGTGCCCCTAAACTGAACCCTGTGGAACTCCACTAGTAACTCTTCTCCATTCAGACAATGAGTGTCTTACTCTAACCCTCTGTTCCCTTTCTTCTAAGTAAGTTTTTATCCATTCCAAGACATTTCCACCTATTCTACCCATTGCTTGCAGCTTCTTAATTAGTCTCCCATGTGGAACAGTGTCAAACGCGCTCTGGAAGTCTAAGAATATGCAATCTGCCCAGCCCTCTCTTTCCTGTAAAATTCGGCTTACCTCATCATAAAATTCTAATAAGTTTGTTACTGTTGATCTACCTTCTCTGAAGCCATTTTGTCTCACTGACAAAAAGTTGAAGGATTCCAAATGAAGAGAGATATGTTTCCTTAGTAGTTTCTCGATAACTTTGCAAATTATGCTGGTCAAGGAAACTGGTATATAATTTAGAGCCATATCCCTCCTTCCCTTTTTGAAGAGAGGTATCACGTTCGCTTGTTTCTAAGCATCTTGGAATATCCCCTGACTCCAGTGACTTTTTTAAATATGATACTTAGTGCCATTGATATTAAGTTTGCGCATTTTTTAAGTACTTGTGGGGATATATCATCAGGACCTGTAGCTTTATGGACATCTAATTTCATCAGTGCTTTGCATACCTCTGTGGATGGTTGATGTTCTCTAATACCGGCCCTTGAGCTTCTATCTCTGCAATCTGAGGGGGTGGTGTATTTTCTACTGTAAATACTGACTGAAACTCCTTGTTCAATTCTTTGCAGATGTCTTCATCCGTCTCAGTGATGCTTCCATCTGCTCTCTTAAGCCTTAAAACCTGTTCTTTTACCTTCAGTTTTCCTCTGATAAAGCCGTGGAAAAGCTTGGGACTTTCTTTAGCCTTCCTGGTGATGTCCCTCTCATAGTCTCTCTCTTCCTCTCTTCTTTTACTTAGGTAATCATTTCTTGCTCTTTTGTAGGTTTGCAAGGAATTTATGTTTTTTCTCCTCCTGTACCTTTTCCAGCATTTGTCTCTCCATTCCTTAGCTCCTTTACACTCATTATCGAACCATTTCTCTCTGGCATGAATTATCCCTACTTTGGTGACAGTTATGCAGCAATCTACTATCTTCCCATATTTCTCACAAAAGATGTCATACATTTCTTGTACAGATTTGTTGTAAAATAAGGTTCTCCAGTCAATAACTGCAAAAAGCTCATTCATTTTGATGTAATCTCCTTTCGGATAGTTCCTCCTCATGTCCTCAGTGCCTCTACTCTCAGGCAGAATATCTTCAATGATATACTCCATCAACAACACACAGTGGTCACTCTTTCCAACTGGTGGTTCATACTCAATTTTTTCAATATCCAACACATTATCTGTGAATACTAGATAAAGTAGTGATGGCTCATCCCCTCCCCTGACCCTCGTTGGTTCCATTACATGTTGTTGTAGGAAATTCCCTTGTACGCAATCTAGGAATCTTGCCCCGAATGAGTCCTCACCACAGTGTGGGTCAAGATTTATCCAATCTATCTCTTTATGATTAAAATCTCCCATAATCAAAATCCTACATTTTTTTCCCCGTGCCATTTTAACAACTGAGTTTATGACTTCAAAAGTACCTATATGATTTTCCTCATAAACTTCTAGCCTATTATGGTTCTTTGGTGGGTTATATACAACAGTTATTATAATGCTCTCTGACCCAGTATTTATGAGAGCAACAAGAAATTCCTTGAGCTCACTTTCTATAGCCAAATTTATTTCTTCAACTTGAATCCTTTCACTTATGAGCAGTGCTATCCCTCCACCAGTCTTCTTAGATTTTTCAACCCTTAATATTCTGAAGCACTTAGGAAAAACTGTGACACTGTTTATGTCCTCACTCAATGTAGTCTCTGTAATTGCTACTATATATGCCTTACTGTTGTGAATCCTATCTTTTAATTCTACTGCCTTACCATCTAATCCATCAGCATTTGTGTATAACAATCGTAATGAGGCCCCATCCCCTGATCTTCACTCATTATCTTCTTTATCTCCCCTCTGTCTGGAAGAACTCTGAAATGAAAATTTTTCTTCTCTTCTTCATTTCTTTCATCATTTAACCTTCTTGCCTCTTGCAACAAGTTTTTTATCTTTCCCATCTCTTCCTGTGTTCTGTATTGTCTAATGAACACTTCTTTGAATTCTTGAAGGTCTTTTAGACTTTTTTTTTTCTCATCAATATTTCTCTACATGTTGCCCTTCTCTCAAAGGTTACTTTTGTTGGTCTCGGCTTTCCTTCCATCGAATATTTGCCTAGTTGGTGAATGTTTACAATATCCTCAGGACCACAAACTACTCCAAGCTTTCTTATCAGGTCTACAACCCAGGAGCCATGTTGGCTCCTGGGATTCGCTTATGCCTGAGATTACTACTGCCTTTTTTTATCAAGTGTCAGCTTAATCAGTGGATTTTCTGCTTAATCAGCAGATTCAATGTATGTATGCATGTGTCATAAATAAATTTTAATTTAGTTGTTTCCTAAAATATAGCCCACGTGGTGTCAGGGGGTTCAAATGGCGTAAGTGATATTTTCCAGTGTTGGTTTCTTGGGCAGGATGTGTGTTTACAGAGAAATGACAAGAGATTTATGGTTCAGCCCATAGCCTCTAACACATCGGCGCCAGTTGCCGATAGAGATAAAAATTGTCAAACAGTTCAAGTCATTCCCACGAGAACCGAAAACCCAATATCCACATGTATGTATCCACATGTACCTGTGAAAATACACATATAAGCCCTCCTTGTGTCCGATTGGCCTTCTTGATAGCCACACCCATAACACTACATGGAATGGGCAGGCACTCCTTTTCTCTGGAAGCTTATTGGCTGAGGCTATCTTAGCCTACCATGCCCTGTCATCTTGGTCGTACAAGAAAGTAAGAAGCAGTTAGAGAGGAGTTTATCAGTTAGAAGTTTTTCAGTTAGAAGTTTGCAAAGGCATAAATAAGATCTTAGATTTTACCTTAAGTGGACGGGAAGCTTTGAGGAGTAGAATAAGTGTAGAACTAAATTAACTAATGTTAATCAGCCTGTGCATAGCTGTTATCACCTCGCAAACTATAGAATAAGTATAGTCTTAGAGTAACACTATACAACAGTGGTGGCAGATCAGGATGATCCCACGGCTATATTACCGTGAAGAGACAAGGAGAAATTAATGCCAGTGCATCTCGTGCCGTGAAAAAAAAAATGATGGATACAGATTATAGCGCATATCTAGAAGCAATGTCGGAGTTGGAAAAGATTCGTCGAATCCTTGAGTTAGAAGAAACTTCAAGATGCCTAAAAGAAAGTGGCGAGACCGCACCGTCAAGGAGAGGTAGTGTGGCTGACGGCATCATTGAAGGCAACTCCGATGATACAGAGACTGAGAGCGACGCCTCAAACTCCGATGACTCTCACATGTTAGAAAAAGCACAGCAAGGCACACCTCACCGCCGTACCCTTATAGGAAAGGCGCCCTGCAGTAAAAATTGCATCATATGTTTTGGCTCTGAAGGAGAGTTGCTGAAACTTCGTTCACGAAGGCTGAAAAACGTCAACTGGAGAGGTGAGTGGTCAACTTGGGAGAAAAATGCAGCGCAATTCACATATTTCTCTGTGTGGAGCACTTTGAATGTTGCTCTGAGAATCAACACCCCTACCAGGAGTTATATGTTGCTGAATTTGACTAAGAAGATGCCTGGGATCGTGAATCAGCAATGTTAAAGAGATATGGATGACGTCGGCGAGAAAACCAACAAGCCCAGATGAGAGGAAACCCCCCTCCTCCAGTACCAGTGGCCATGACATTCTTCAAGAATCATCCCAAAATGGCTAAGTGCTTGTAACTTTTTTCCAGTGAGTAATGGGGACAATTATTGAAAGAAATTGAGGTCAGAGGACTCCGCCATTTTACTTAGTAGTTATGCTTTGACTCAGCCACCCAGCATATAAAAGGGAGTATGGCTTTAGTAATTTAATAGAAGTAGAATTTCTGTACCCATTACTAAACTAGATAATTTGTACTAATAGCTATAAGCAGTGATAAACTCGATTTTTGTTATAATTCAAACGATGTAATGAGTAATTGCATTTGAAGGGTGCTCAATTTATTTTTATTATTGCATAAGTTAAGTATTGAACAGGCGAAGGTATTGATTTTAATTGCACAAAGTTAATGTACGTGTAAAATAATTTTTATGTTCCTTTTCTAAAGCGGAAGTAGAGTAAATTTACTGTGTTGCTTGCGGGAGTGACAGTGTTTAAGATTACAATATAAGCTCTAAAGTTTTTTTTGTACTCCAAAATGCGCGAAAGAATTATATTGAGAAACAAACTTGAATCCGTTTTTTAAGTCTTTAAAAAGCTGTACTGATTTTGTGCTATTAAAATACGTGTTTGTCCTATCCTTTGAAGAATTAGAGATTTTTTTGATGTCATTAAGATTATTGCTGTTCGATATAACGAGTTTTTTTTTCGTTCGTTAAAATGTTATGCAGGTGGGAAAGAGAGTAGAGTAAACGTGCCTTGATAGGGAGGTTAGGGTGTCACCCTACTATACTGTAAAGGCCAACCAACACACTTCCTCAGAGTGTTAGGGGGAAGAATGTGACATGGGAATGGGAGAGTGAATGAGGGAAGTTGGCGTCGAGAAAGAAAGGGTGAGTGAATGCGAGATGGAAGTGGCAGTGAGAGTGGGGTGTATAACGAATAACGGCAACCAACCTTAGTGTGAAGAAAGGGAGAGTTTTTTGGGGGAGAGATCGCGAGTCACCTATCTTCAAGCATAAGCTGAGATGCGCATAATTTTAACGGGAAGTGATGTAGACGTTGCAATATCTATTAAGGGATATTTTTATGAGGCAATGTAGTGAAGTTCCACCTGCCCAAGTATGGCCGAGGTGCAGTCGTTTTTTAGTATGTCCCCTACTCCGCCAGTAAGATAATTGTTCGATTTTCGGAATTCCAAGAGAGATATTAAGTGATAAAGGATGCGAATCTATGAATGATATTTATCTTTTTTTCTAGCTGAAGTATATACATTAATTGTTCGAAAGAATACTCTCAATAGACAGAATAAAACTTTGAAGTTGAAGCCATGATAATGTTTGCCACCATCATCTCAGCTTGGTCATAAAGAAAGGAGTGTAACTCTCAAGAAATGACAACAAGAATGTTGCGCAGCCGATTCCTGTATCTGACAGAGACGAAGTCGATCCAGAAACCGAAGAGACAGGGGAGGAACCAGCACACGTACGCAAATCTCCCCACAATAGCTAGCCATCTGAAGTTTAGAAGAAGAATATTGAGCAGTATTTTGGGTAGGAAGAGAAAGAGAGGGTAAGTACCTAGCCAATCGTAAGTATAGAAAAAAAAGGGAAAAATATATAAGTTCCCCCCTGTCTACTGAGGTATTCTGTTGATTTTTTTTTTTATTTCAGTATATACAAGAATATATGTGTTATTTTTATGTAGATTCCTGGAGATTTTGAAACTTAAGCAAAGTTCATTCTTTAATGTTGCAAATAAAATATTATTTTTTAATTTTATTACTGCATGCACAAATACAAGCTTTTTGTATTTTTTTTCAGATGCACGTTTTTATATTTTTTTTTATGTTGAGAAGTGAATATAGCCTTCATATGATAATTGTAACATTTCAAATAGATAAAGATATTTACGATTTTGAGAAGCTTATCTAGGTATAATTATTGTTAATTACTGTCATTGTCATGAATTTATAATTACAATTGAGTTAATTAAAATTATTGAGATTCTCAGAGCATATACTTTGAGTTTGAAATTTAAAATAATGATACTTAAATCCTTTTATATCGTTTATTAAGAAAGGATAATCGTAAATTTTGTTGATAGTAGTAGATATATATAAATAAAAATAAGAAATTCTCTTGAAATATCAGTCTTAGTGTAAAATATTCTTAATCTACAATGCTTATTAAACTTCCAAGAGTTTCATATTTTATTAACTATAATGATCAAATATGATTGTAGCATTTTGCTTAAAGTTCGTCGGAGGTATGTTTGACTTATAGCGAGTGTGTGCTTCGACTCAACCCTCTGATTTATAAAAAGAGAACAAATTGCCGTAATAGGCCAGTATGTGTGTTTATTTCACTAGCATTATTTGCAATGTTAAACAGAAAAAGAATGGATTTATCCATCGATGTCTCTTTATTTGCATACTAAGTTATTTTTTTTTATTTTTTTTAGATGCTAGGAAAACAAAAGCTCGTGTAGTGAGTATAGAGTAAGAAAGGTAGTAGTATTTTTTTTCCTAGTATATTTGGGCAGGAAGGCAAGTCATAAAAAGCGCCCCTACAAGCGAAAAATATAAGTTTCCTTTTTGAAGAAAATAAGTTGACTCAAATTCTCTCTCTCTCTCTCTCTCTCTCTCTCTCTCTCTCTCTCTCTCTCTCTCTCTCTCTCTCTCTCTCTCTCTCTCTCTCTCTCTCTCACACACACACGTTTTTTACCCCCTCTGTACTGAAAGATATTGTTTCTGTATGTTGCCAGAGTATTATGATCATTGATTTTTTAAAATTCTTTTGCAAATTTGCTAGATGATAAATGTGCCCTAGTTTTATTATATTAGATGAGTTTTGCATGGTGATATTGCATAAATACTAATAAGACAGAATTGGAATTTAATAATTATGAGTTTTTTTCTGCCACGTATTGCAACTGTCTTGAAAAATAGATAAGATCCCACTGATAAATTGAGCAACCGGAAGGTTGGTGACTATGCTACTATATATATTATGACTGCAACTAGAAAGTCTAGTTGTAGGAGTAGTCTACAGACCACCTGATCTAGATAATATAGAGTCGCAAGTTATATACGATGAAATTTCTAAAGTGAGCAGGTCAAATAGAGTTTGCATTGTAGGCGATTTTAATTTTAGACATATTAACTGGGAAACCATA
Source organism: Halocaridina rubra (assembly GCA_037179515.1). NCBI lineage: Eukaryota > Metazoa > Arthropoda > Malacostraca > Decapoda > Atyidae > Halocaridina > Halocaridina rubra. The sequence continues at coordinate 2,644 of JAXCGZ010010464.1, read as the reverse complement.
ACAGGTGATAGTAGCTCTAAGGAGTTTTTGGAAGTAGTAGAAGACAATTTCCTTTCTCAGCATGTACATGAAGCAACACGGGGGGTGAATACACTAGATTTAGTTCTTAGTAATAGAGAGAATATGGTTACAAATTTAGAAGTTGGTGAAAAATTGGGCAACAGTGACCATGATTCCATTAGATTTAACATAATTTTCAAGGAAACTATAAAGGAAAATAAGAATATTGTTCCAAACTTTAGAGCAGGAGATTTTGAGGGCTTAAAAACTAAATTATCTAATGAGGTATGGGAAGGGATTTCTGGGGTACAGATGTGGGTAGTTAATCCAGCAGGTCAGGTCGCAGGTAGCGGATTACCCCGAAATTTGGGTACCACATGCCAAGGATTATCACAAGATAAGATCAATACATTAAATTCTCTCACAGGAAAGAACAGCAGCCCGTCAGTTAATATAAATTTGGATGAGGAATATAACAATTTTGTCATGACTCTTAAGAATAGTCAGAGAGACTATATTCCCATGAAACATTGCAGATCAAGAAAAAATTACCCTAAATGGATGAACAATAGAATAAAGAATCTTATAGGTATTAAAAGAGGAATATACAGGAAACTGAAAAGAGGTGAAGAGCAGGTTAGGCAGCAATATATACAGTTAAACAGGGAAGTTAAAAAGATAGTTAGAGAGTCGAAAAGAAAATACGAAGTTAGAATAGCAGGAGAAGCTAAAGAAAATCCTAAAGGGTTTTATCAACATTATCAAACAAAATTTAAGGAAAAAGTCGGACCAATTGAAGTAGCCAATGGCCATATCACAGATGACGATAAAGTGATGTGTACATGTTTAAATGATTATTTCTTATCTGTATTTACAAATGAAAACTTGGAAAATATTCCGGAAGTAGAATCCATTTACAGAGACAGTCCCGATAATATACTTAGTTCAATAAATATTACGAGAGAGGAGGTAATAAAAGAAATAGATAAATTAAAGGCTCATAAATCTCCGGGACCTGATGGAATATATGCTAGAATATTAAAGGAATGCAAGGAAGAGCTTAGTTGTCCTCTAACTGCATTATTTAATAATTCAATAAAATTAGGATCGGTACCCATGGAGTGGAAATTGGCAGATGTGGTACCAATATTTAAAAAAGGAGAACGTGTTAAAAAGAATAATTATAGGCCGGTAAGTTTAACGTCAACAGTGGGTAAGATTCTAGAATCCATAATTGCAAATAAAATAAGGGCACATCTAGAATTACACAGACTGATAAAACTTTCACAACACGGGTTTCTTAAGGGTTTTTCGTGCCTTACAAACTTACTGTCTTTTTATTCAGAAGTTTACGAGGCAGTAGATTGTGGCAAAGAATATGATACAATATATCTAGATTTTAGCAAAGCTTTTGATAGAGTTCCTCACAAAAGATTAGTTAAAAAGCTGGAAGCTCATGGTATAGGAGGAGCTGTGCTCAGATGGATCAAACAATGGTTAAAAGACAGAAAACAGAGGGTTTGCATAAATGGAGAGAAATCAGAGTGGGGCTCGGTTACAAGCGGGGTACCACAAGGCTCGGTACTGGGTCCTCTATTATTCATCGTATATCTAAATGATCTGGATTCGGATATCAGTAGTAACCTAAGTAAATTCGCAGACGACACTAAAATAGGTAGAACTATAAATGGAAAAGAAGACATTCATGCTTTACAGGAAGATCTAAATAGATTACCTGAATGGTCAGACAAATGGCAAATGGAATTTAATGTTGAAAAATGTAAAGTAGTTAAAATGGGTACTATAAAAGACAATACTAGTTATAAGCTAAATAACCATGAAATCATGAGTTCTCAGTGTGAAAGGGATTTGGGAGTTCTTGTGAGTAGTAGTCTTAAGCCAAGAGAGCAATGCACAGCAGTCAGAAATAAAGCAAACAGAATTTTAGGATTTATCTCAAGAAGCGTTAGCAATAGGACGGAAAAAGTTATTTTGCAGCTCTATCTTGCATTAGTTAGGCCCCATTTAGATTATGCTGTGCAATTCTGGTCACCCTATTATAGAATGGAAATTGAATCCTTGGAGAGAGTGCAACGAAGAATGACCAAGATGATACACAATATCAGAAATCTACCATATGAGGACAGCTTAAAAAAACTTAATCTACATTCTCTAGAGAGGCGAAGAGTTAGGGGGGATATGATTGAAGTGTATAAATGGTTTAAAGGGATTAACAAGGGAGATATTAATAAAGTTTTAAAAATTCATGATCAAACCAGAACTCGTAATAATGGATTTAAGCTTGATAAATTTAGGTTCAGAAGGGAAATTGGTAAAAATTGGTTTGGTAATAGAGTAGCTGATGCATGGAACAAGCTTCCTGGTAGGATAGTAAATGCCAATACCTTAGACACCTTCAAATGTAGATTAGATAGACATATGACAGAGGTAGGGTGGGTATGAATAGGTTAGTGCTTATTAGAAAAATCATAAAAAGAAAAACAGAATAAATAAGTAGAGTAGAATAGAATAGGTTAGACATGCTGAAAATACAATTCAAAAATGGAGCTGCCTCGTGTGTGCCAGTAGGCATGTTGCAGTGTCCTCTATTCTTATGTTCTTATGTTCTTATGTTCTTAATAGT
>JAXCGZ010010463.1:2500-22500 GCA_037179515.1 Halocaridina rubra | reverse complement strand
TATATATGTATATATATATATATATATATATATATATATATATATATATATATATATATATATATATATATATATATATATATATATATATATATATATATATATATATATATATATATATATATATATATATATATATATATATATATATATATATATATATATATATATATATATATATATATATATATATATATATATATATATATATATATATATATATATATATATATATATATATATATATATATATATATATATATATATATATATATATATATATATATATATATATATATATATATATATATATATATATATATATATATATATATATATATATATATATATATACATATATATATATATATATATATATATATATATATATATATATATATATATATATATATATATATATATATATATATATATATATATATACATATATATACATATATATATATATATATATATATATATATATATATATATATATATATATATATATATATATATATATATATATATATATATATATATATATATATATATATATATATATATATATATATATATATATATATATATATATATATATATATATATATATATATATATATATATATATATATATATATATATATATATATATATATATATATATATATATATATATATATATATATATATATATATATATATATATATATATATATATATATATATATATATATATATATATATATATATATATATATATATATATATATATATATATATATATATATATATATATATATATATATATATATATATATATATATATATATATATATATATATATATATATATATATATATATATATATATATATATATATATATATATATATATATATATATATATATATATATATATATATATATATATATATATATATATATATATATATATATATATATATATATATATATATATATATATATATATATATATATATATATATATATATATATATATATATATATATATATATATATATATATATATATATATATATATATATATATATATATATATATATATATATATATATATATATATATATATATATATATATATATATATATATATATATATATATATATATATATATATATATATATATATATATATATATATATATATATATATATATATATATATATATATATATATATATATATATATATATATATATATATATATATATATATATATATATATATATATATATATATATATATATATATATATATATATATATATATATATATATATATATATATATATATATATATATATATATATATATATATATATATATATATATATATATATATATATATATATATATATATATATATATATATATATATATATATATATATATATATATATATATATATATATATATATATATATATATATATATATATATATATATATATATATATATATATATATATATATATATATATATATATATATATATATATATATATATATATATATATATATATATATATATATATATATATATATATATATATATATATATATATATATATATATATATATATATATATATATATATATATATATATATATATATATATATATATATATATATATATATATATATATATATATATATATATATATATATATATATATATATATATATATATATATATATATATATATATATATATATATATATATATATATATATATATATATATATATATATATATATATATATATATATATATATATATATATATATATATATATATATATATATATATATATATATATATATATATATATATATATATATATATATATATATATATATATATATATATATATATATATATATATATATATATATATATATATATATATATATATATATATATATATATATATATATATATATATATATATATATATATATATATATATATATATATATATATATATATATATATATATATATATATATATATATATATATATATATATATATATATATATATATATATATATATATATATATATATATATATATATATATATATATATATATATATATATATATATATATATATATATATATATATATATATATATATATATATATATATATATATATATATATATATATATATATATATATATATATATATATATATATATATATATATATATATATATATATATATATATATATATATATATATATATATATATATATATATATATATATATATATATATATATATATATATATATATATATATATATATATATATATATATATATATATATATATATATATATATATATATATATATATATATATATATATATATATATATATATATATATATATATATATATATATATATATATATATATATATATATATATATATATATATATATATATATATATATATATATATATATATATATATATATATATATATATATATATATATATATATATATATATATATATATATATATATATATATATATATATATATATATATAAATATATATATATATATATATATATATATATATATATATATATATATATATATATATATATATATATATATATATATATATATATATATATATATATATATCAAATAAGGACATTACATATGTGAAAACATGAATCATTTTTTACCCCGACCGGGACTCGAACCTAGGACTTATGATTACTAAGTCAAGGCGCTACCACTGCACCACAGAAGGTTAAAAGGAATCCAATCTTATAGCTTATATCTGCTATACTTAGGAATGAACGCATTCCAACTGAATGCCACTATGTTCATATTACAGATTCCCCAACCTCACTCGTGGCTTCATTTTAGCATTTCATTCAATTCACAATCTCATTCGGGCATGAAATATCAAATAAGCACATTACACATGTGAAAACATGAATCATTTTTTACCCCGACCGGGACTCGAACCTAGGACTTATGATTACTAAGTCAAGGCGCTACCACTACACCACAGAAGGTTAAAAGGAATCCAACCTTATAGCTTATATCTGCTATACTTAGGAATGAACGCATTCTAACTGAATGCCACTATGTTCATATTACAGATTCCCCAACCTCACTCGTGGCTTCATTTTAGCATTTAATTCAATTCCCAATCTCATTCGGGCATGAAATATCAAATAAGCACATTGCATATGTGAAAACATGAATCATTTTTTACCCCGACCGGGACTCGAACCTAGGACTTATGATTACTAAGTCAAGGCGCTACCACTACACCACAGAAGGTTAAAAGGAATCCAACCTTATAGCTTATATCTGTTATACTTAGGAATGAACGCATTCTAACTGAATGCCACTATGTTCATATTACAGATTCCCCAACCTCACTCGTGGCTTCATTTTAGCATTTAATTCAATTCCCAATCTCATTCGGGCATGAAATATCAAATAAGCACATTACATATGTAAAAACATGAATCATTTTTTACCCCGACCGGGACTCGAACCTAGGACTTATGATTACTAAGTCAAGGCGCTACCACTACACCACAGAAGGTTAAAAGGAATCCAACCTTATAGCTTATATCTGCTATACTTAGGAATGAACGCATTCTAACTGAATGCCACTATGTTCATATTACAGATTCCCCAACCTCACTCGTGGCTTCATTTTAGCATTTAATTCAATTACCAATCTCATTCGGGCATGAAATATCAAATAAGCACATTACATATGTGAAAACATGAATCATTTTTTACCCCGACCGGGACTCGAACCTAGGACTTACGATTACTAAGTCAAGGCGCTACCACTACACCACAGAAGGTTAAAAGGAATCCAACCTTATAGATTATATCTGCTATACTTAGGAATGAACGCATTCATATGGATAGTAGGTTGACCATGGCATCAGCCGCCCGTTGAAAGACTACGACTGAAGGTATTAGGATGCAACTAGGACTGGTCCAGACAGTTCCAGGTTGAATCTTCCTTCAGGACGGTCCTTTCCTCATGCCTACATCTACACTGAATATTCTGGCATATTCATTACACATCTCTTGCAATTCCATTACATTTGACAAGTCACAACATTCTGCACATCTGTCTCTTTTACTTTCCTTTTCCTCTCATTTTTGTCATTATTTATGGAAGGTTCACAACTAATGGCCCCCAGTACCCAGCATAGTGGGGTGCGAAGAATCTCCGGGGATCGTGTTGACTCCACCATTTGCTTGAGGGCAGACACGCCTGGTGGTAGTAATGGTTCTGCTCTTAACCTTGCACCTCCTAATAGATCTGCTTCTTTCACTCTTCACTATTCAAACATTCGTGGGCTGAACTCTAATCTTTCGTCTGTGGAACAGCACTTGGGCTCTTTCCTCCCTAACCTCCTCCTCCTATCTGAAACCCAGTTGTCTATACATGCTTCCACTGACCCTTTCCAAATCTCTCACTATAATCTGTATACTCGTTTTCGTTCCAAAGGTGGGGTCTGTGCTTACTGCAACATTAACACTCCTACTGTGAGGCTCATGGACCTTGAATCTCCTGACTTTGATGTTCTCTGGCTAAAAGTCTATCTCTCCACTACCACTATCATCCTTTGCTTCTGCTACTGTTCTCCAAACTCCACCGAGTTTGTATCTTTCTTTGAATGTCTCTCCTCATGCCATGAGTCCTTGCTATCTTCTCACCCACATGCCGAAGTTCTCTACATTGGAGACTTCAATGTACACCACAGTGAGTGGCTTCATTCTTCTCACACTGTTGTGGGAGGAAGCGAGGCTCTTGCTTTCTCTATTACTCATGATCTGGAGCAAATTATTAAACATCCTACTCGTGTTCCTGATCGTCACGAACAAGCTGCTAACATTCTTGACCTTTTTTTTACTTCTAACCCTTCTAACTACTCTTATTCCGTGCTTTCCCCTCTTGGTAAATCTGACCACTCCATGATCTCTGTCTCTTCCAATTTCGCTCCCCCACCACCAATCCCTCCTACTCAACGCCGCCTTTGGCACTTTGAGCGAACTCAATATGAAAATTTGCGTAACTTTCTCTTTGACTTTCCATGGGATGACTACTGCTTTCGGTCCCGCAACCCTTGATCGGGTAGCTGTAGAAGTTGCCGAGATCATGACCGCGGGAATGGAGGCGTACATCCCCTCTTTTACAAAAACTTTCTCTCCCCCTAAACCTTGGTTTGACCGTGCCTGCTCCATGGCTATCCAGGCTAGGAATCAGGCTCACCGATCTTACCAAGCCTCTCCTTCCGATTTAACTCGCTCTGCTTTTATTATAGCTAGGAATCACTGTAGAGCTCAGATTCGAAGGTCCAAGGCTTCCTTTATAAGAAGGAAAGTTGATGACCTTAACTCCTCTCCCACTGACAAATGCTTCTGGTCCTTAGCCAAAAACCTCTCCAAAAACTTCTGTAACTCAAGCTTTCCCTCTCTCATTCGTTCTGATGGTTCTATAGTTTGCTCTCCCACTGACAAAGCCACTCTCTTTGGCTCTCATTTGTCTGCCAACTCTTCTATCAACGATTCCAGCGCACCTGTTCCTCAGTCTTTTCCCCTCTCTAACCCTATGCCCTCCCTATCCTTTCTTCACGCAAAGTTCATAAGGTTCTTCGCTCACTAAAGACAAACAATGCATCTGGTCCCGATGGTATCCCTGCAAGGTTCCTCAAGAAGTTTGCAGATGAACTGGCTCCCGTGCTTTGCCGTCTTTTTCGCCTCATTCTTTCAACCAGTATCTATCCTTCATCTTGGAAGCATGCTCTAGTTCAACCTGTTCCTAAGAAGGGTGACCGCTCTATTCCTTCTAACTACCGACCAATTGCTCTAACCTCCTCTATTGCTAAAGTTTTCGAAACTTTGCTCAATGCTCACTTCTTGAAACGCCTTGAATCTAACTCACTTATCTCTGATCACCAGTACGGCTTCCACAAGGCAAGATCCACTGGTGATCTCCTGTCCTATCTTACTCATGTATGGTCATCTTCTCTGAGGAACTATGGGGAATCCTTTGTCGTCGCCCTTGATATCTCTAAGGCTTTTGACAGAGTCTGGCACAAGGCTCTGTTGGCCAAACTCCCTGCCTACGGCTTTACCCCTTCTTTCTGTTCTCTGATTTCCAGTTTTCTCACTGACCATTCTATATCTGTAGTTGTTGATGGCGCGACATCTAGCCCTTTCTCTGTGTCCAGTGGTGTTCCACAGGGCTCTGTTCTTTCACCTACTCTCTTCCTTCTCTTCATCAATGATCTTCTACAGTCCCCATCTTCCTCTCTTCTTCATGCCTTTGCCGATGATTCCACCCTTCACTTTTCCTCTGCCTTTTCTTCACAACCTTTATCTGTTACTCGTAATCAATCTCGTATCACTCTTTCTTCTACTCTTAACTCCGATTTGCAGAGAGTATCTGAATGGGGCACTCAAAATTTAGTTAAATTCAATGCCTCCAAGACACAGTTTCTGGCTATCTCTTTATCTTCTTCTCCTCCTGATGACCCTATTGTCTTCGAAACTAATGAAATTTACCCTCTTAACTCTATCAATATATTAGGAATCCATATAGCCTCTAACTTGTCATGGAGGAATCACATAATCCAAATTTCTAAATCTTCATCCAAAAAATTGGGGGTTTTGTTTCGTTTTCGTTATTACTTTTCCTCTTTGCAGTTACTTAAAATTTACAAAGGTCTTATTCGCCCCTGCTTAGAATACTGCTCACACATCTGGGGTGCTTCTTCCTTTACTTATCTACTTGATAGGGTTCAATCTAAGGCAGTTAGACTCATTAATGATCCTTCTCTTACTTCTAACCTGGATTCTCTCTCTCTTCGCCGTAAGGTATCTTCCCTTTCGCTTTTCTATCGCTACTACTTCCATCGCTGCTCTGATGAGTTGGCGAGTTGCATCCCTCCTCCACTGCCGAGGCTGCGTAACACTCGCCAAGCGGCCTCATCTCACAGGTACTGTGTGGAGATTTGTAGCTCGCGGATTGGTCGGTGCAGCGACTGCTTCTTCCCATCTACCTCCAGACTCTGGAACTCTCTTCCTCCTTCTGTCTTTCCTAATTCTTATGACCTTTCATCCTTCAAAAAGCAGATCTATCGTCATCTCAGAGCCTAGTCCTCCATATCTCTGGGTCCTCTTTACTTTGACTGTTTTTTCTGTCTGTCGTTTTCCTTTGTGTGACATTACCTCATCTCTGCCTTGCCCTTAACTTTTTCTTTTCCTTCGTCTTGGTATTTTCTCGTGCCCGGGCCTTTGTTGATGAGGGCAGTTTCTGCCTGTCCCGGTGTCACACTCTTTAAAAAAAAAAAAAAAAAAATTCTAACTGAATGCCACTATGTTCATATTACAGATTCCCCAACCTCACTCGTGGCTTCATTTTAGCATTTAATTCAATTCCCAATCTCATTCGGGCATGAAATATCAAATAAGCACATTACATATGTGAAAACATGAATCATTTTTTACCCCGACCGGGACTCGAACCTAGGACTTAAGATTACTAAGACAAGGCGCTACCACTACACCACAGAAGGTTAAAAGGAATCCAACCTTATAGCTTATATCTGCAATACTTAGGAATGAACGCATTCTAACTGAATGCCACCATGTTCATATTACAGATTCCCCAACCTCACTCGTGGCTTCATTTTAGCATTTAATTCAATTCCCAATCTCATTCGGGCATGAAATATCAAATAAGCACATTACATATGTGAAAACATGAATCATTTTTTTACCCCGACCGGGACTCGAACCTAGGACTTATGATTACTAAGTCAAGGCGCTACCACAACACCACAGAAGGTTAAAAGGAATCCAACCTTATAGCTTATATCTGCTATACTTAGGAATGAACGCATTCTAACTGAATGCCACTATGTTCATATTACAGATTCCCCAGCCTCACTCGTGGCTTCATTTTAGCATTTAATTCAAATTCCCAATCTCATTCGGGCATGAAATATCTAATAAGCACATTACATATGTGAAGACATGAATCATTTTTTACATCGACCGGAACTCGAACCTAGGACTTATGATTACATACATACCTTCTGTGGTGTAGTGGTAGCGCCTTGACTTAGTAATCATAAGTCCTAGGTTCGAGTCCCGGTCGGGGTAAAAAATGATTCATGTTTTCACATATGTAATGTGCTTATTTGATATTTCATGCCCGAATGAGATTGGGAATTTAATTAAATGCTAAAATGAAGCCACGAGTGAGGTTGGGGAATCTGTAATATGAACATAGTGGCATTCAGTTAGAATGCGTTCATTCCTAAGTATAGCAGATATAAGCTATAAGGTTGGATTCCTTTTAACCTTCTGTGGTGTAGTGGTAGCGCCTTGACTTAGTAATCATAAGTCCTAGGTTCGAGTCCCGGTCGGGGTAAAAAATGATTCATGTCTTCACATATGTAATGTGCTTATTAGATATTTCATGCCCGAATGAGATTGGGAATTTGAATTAAATGCTAAAATGAAGCCACGAGTGAGGCTGGGGAATCTGTAATATGAACATAGTGGCATTCAGTTAGAATGCGTTCATTCCTAAGTATAGCAGATATAAGCTATAAGGTTGGATTCCTTTTAACCTTCTGTGGTGTAGTGGTAGCGCCTTGACTTGGTAATCATAAGTCCTAGGTTCGAGTCCTGGTCGGGGTAATAAATGATTCATGTTTTCACATATGTAATGTGCTTATTTGATATTTCATGCCCGAATGAGATTGGGAATTGAATTAAATGCTAAAATGAAGCCACGAGTGAGGTTGGGGAATCTGTAATATGAACATAGTGGCATTCAGTTAGAATGCGTTCATTCCTAAGTATAGCAGATATAAGCTATAAGGTTGGATTCCTTTTAACCTTCTGTGGTGTAGTGGTAGCGCCTTGACTTAGTAATCATAAGTCCTAGGTTCGAGTCCCGGTCGGGGAAAAAAATGATTCATGTTTTCACATATGTAATGTGCTTATTTGATATTTCATGCCGGAATGAGATTGGGAATTGAATTAAATGCTAAAATGAAGCCACGAGTGAGGTTCGGGAATCTGTAATATGAACATAGTGGCATTCAGTTAGAATGCGTTCATTCCTAAGTGTAGCAGATATAAGCTATAAGGTTGGATTCCTTTTAACCTTCTGTGATTACCTAATTGTGATTACCTAATTGTGTTTACGGGAAAGAGCCCAAAGCTCGTATCTTCCCGTCTCCTGATCGGTTCCATTTTTAGACTTAGTGATACTTATCATACCTGTCCTTAAAACTATGGATTGAGGTAGCATTAACTACCTCCTCGCTTAGCGAATTCCAATTATCAACTACTCTTACACTGAAAAAGTATTTCCTTACATCCTGCAAACAAGTTTTCTTCCGAAGCTTCAAACTATGACCTCTAGTTCTAGAGCCAGCCATATCGAAATATCGATCCCTATCCACTCTATCATAACCATGAAGGAATTTAAAGACTGTCACCATATCCCCCCTTACTCTTCTAGCTTCAAGTGATGGCAAGTCTAATTCCCTCAGCCACTCATCATAACCGAGATTGCGTATTTCTGGCACCAGTTTTGTGGCATGTCTTTGAACTTTTTCAAGCTTAGCTATGTGCTTTTTCAAGTGCGGATTCCAAAAGGGGGCTGCATATTCGAGTTTTGGCCTCACATAGTGGTAGCGCCTTGACTTAGTAATCATAAGTCCTAGGTTCGAGTCCCTGTCGGGGTAAAAAATGATTCATGTTTTCACATATGTAATGTGCTTATTTGATATTTCATGCCCGAATAAGATTGGGAATTGAATTAAATGCTAAAATGAAGCCACGAGTGAGGTTCGGGAATCTGTAATATGAACATAGTGGCATTCAGCTAGAATGCGTTCATTCCTAAGTATAGCAGATATAAGCTATAAGGTTGGATTCCTTTTAACCTTCTGTGGTGTAGTGGTAGCGCCTTGACTTAGTAATCATAAGTCCTAGGTTCGAGTCCCGGTCGGGGTAAAAAATGATTCATGTTTTCACATATGTAATGTGCTTATTTGATATTTCATGCACGAATGAGATTGGGAATTGAATTAAATGCTAAAATGAAGCCACGAGTGAGGTTGGGGAATCTGTAATATGAACATAGTGGCATTCAGTTAGAATGCGTTCATTCCTAAGTATAGCAGATATAAGCTATAAGGTTGGATTCCTTTTAACCTTCTGTGGTGTAGTGGTAGCGCCTTGACTTAGTAATCATAAGTCCTAGGTTCGAGTCCCGGTCGGGGTAAAAAATAATTCATGTCTTCACATATGTAATGTGCTTATTTGATATTTCATGCCCGAATGAGATTGGGAATTGAATTAAATGCTAAAATGAAGCCACGAGTGAGGTTGAGGAATCTGTAATATGAACATAGTGGCATTCAGTTAGAATGCGTTCATTCCTAAGTATAGCAGATATAAGCTATAAGGTTGGATTCCTTTTAACCTTCTGTGGTGTAGTGGTAGCGCCTTGACTTAGTAATCATAAGTCCTAGGTTCGAGTCCCGGTCGGGGTAAAAAATGATTCATGTTTTCACATATGTAATGTGCTTATTTGATATTTCATGCCCGAATGAGATTGGGAATTGAATTAAATGCTAAAATGAAGCCACGAGTTAGGTTGGGGAATCTGTAATATGAACATAGTGGCATTCAGTTAGAATGCATTCATTCCTAAGTATTGTAGATATAAGCTATAAAGTTGGATTCCTTTTAACCTTCTGTGGTGTAGTGGTAGCGCCTTGACTTAGTAATCATAAGTCCTAGGTTCGAGTCCCGGTCGGGGTAAAAAAATGATTCATGTTTTCACATATGTAATGTGCATATTTGATATTTCATGCCGGAATGAGATTGGGAATTGAATTAAATGCTAAAATGAAGCCACGAGTGAGGTTGGGGATCCTGTAATATGAACATAGTGGCATTCAGTTAGAATGCGTTCATTCCTAAGTATAGCTGATATAAGCTATAAGGTTGGATTCCTTTTAACCTTCTTTAGTGTAGTGGTAGCGCCTTGACTTAGTAATCATAAGTCTTAGGTTCGAGTCCCGGTCGGGGTAAAAAATGATTCATGTTTTCACATATGTAATGTGCTTATTTGATATTTCATGCCCGAATGAGATTGGGAATTGAATTAAATGCTAAAATGAAGCCACGAGTGAGGTTGGGGAATCTGTAATATGAACATAGTGGCATTCAGTTAGAATGCGTTCATTCCTAAGTATAGCAGATATAAGCTATAAGGTTGGATTCCTTTTAACCTTCTGTGGTGTAGTGGTAGCGCCTTGACTTAGTAATCATAAGTCCTAGGTTCGAGTCCCGGTCGGGGTAAAATATGATTCATGTTTTCACATATGTAATGTGCTTATTTAATATTTCATGCCCGAATGAGATTGGGAATTGAATTAAATGCTAAAATGAAGCCACGAGTGAGGTTGGGGAATCTGTAATATGAACATAGTGGCATTCAGTTAGAATGCGTTCATTCCTAAGTATAGCAGATATAAGCTATAAGTTTGGATTCCTTTTAACCTTCTGTGGTGTAGTGGTAGCGCCTTGACTTAGTAATCATAAGTCCTAGGTTCGAGTCCCGGTCAGGGTAAAAAATGATTCATGTTTTCACATATGTAATGTGCTTATTTGATATTTCATGCCCGATTGAGATTGGGAATTGAATTAAATGCTAAAATGAAGCCACGAGTGAGGTTGGGGAGTCTGTAATATGAACGTAGTGGCATTCAGTTAGAATGCGTTCATTCCTAAGTATAGCAGATATAAGCTATAAGGTTGGATTCCTTTTAACCTTCTGTGGTGTGGTGGTAGCGCCTTGACTTAGTAATCATAAGTCCTAGGTTCGAGTCCCGGTCGGGGTAAAAAATGATTCATGTTTTCACATATGTAATGTGCTTATTTGATATTTCATGCCCGAATGAGATTGGGAATTGAATTAAATGCTAAAATGAAGCCACGAGTGAGGTTGGGGAATCTGTAATATGAACATAGTGGCATTCAGTTAGAATGCGTTCATTCCTAAGTATAGCAGATATAAGCTATAAGGTTGGATTCCTTTTAACCTTCTGTGGTGTAGTGGTAGCGCCTTGACTTAGTAATCATAAGTCCTAGGTTCGAGTCCCGGTCGGGGTAAAAAATGATTTATGTCTTCACATATGTAATGTGCTTATTTGATATTTCATGCCCGAATGAGATTGGGAATTGAATTAAATGCTAAAATGAAGCCACGAGTGAGGTTGAGGAATCTGTAATATGAACATAGTGGCATTCAGTTAGAATGCGTTCATTCCTAAGTATAGCAGATATAAGCTATAAGGTTGGATTCCTTTTAACCTTCTGTGGTGTAGTGGTAGCGCCTTGACTTAGTAATCATAAGTCCTAGGTTCGAGTCCCTGTCGGGGTAAAAAATGATTCATGTTTTCACATATGTAATGTGCTTATTTGATATTTCATGCCCGAATGAGATTGGGAATTGAATTAAATGCTAAAATGAAGCCACGTGTGAGGTTGGGGAATCTGTAATATGAACATAGTGGCATTCAGTTAGAATGCGTTCATTCCTAAGTATAGCAGATAAAAGCTATAAGGTTGGATTCCTTTTAACCTTCTGTGGTGTAGTGGTAACGCCTTGACTTAGTAATCATAAGTCCTAGGTTCGAGTCCCGGTCGGGGTAAAAAATGATTCATGTTTTCACATATGTAATGTGCTTATTTGATATTTCATGCCCGAATGAGATTGGGAATTGAATTAAATGCTAAAATGAAGCCACGAGTGAGGTTGGGGAATCTGTAATATGAACATAGTGGCATTCAGTTAAAATGCGTTCATTCCTAAGTATAGCAGATATAAGCTATAAGGTTGGATTCCTTTTAACCTTCTGTGGTGTAGTGGTAGCGCCTTGACTTAGTAATTCTAAGTCCTAGGTTCGAGTCCCGGTCGGGGTAAAAAATGATTCATGTTTTCATATATGTAATGTGCTTATTTGATATTTCATGCCGGAATGAGATTGGGAATTGAATTAAATGCTAAAATGAAGCCACGAGTGAGGTTGGGGAATCTGTAATATGAACATAGTGGCATTCAGTTAGAATGCGTTCATTCCTAAGTATAGCAGATAAAAGCTATAAGGTTATATTCCTTTTAACCTTCTGTGGTGTAGTGGTAGCGCCTTGACTTAGTAATCATAAGTCCTAGGTTCGAGTCCCGGTCGGGGTAAAAAATGATTCATGTTTTCACATATGTAATGTGCTTATTTGATATTTCATGCCCGAATGAGATTGGGAATTGAATTAAATGCTAAAATGAAGCCACGAGTGAGGTTGGGGAATCTGTAATATGAACATAGTTGCATTCAGTTAGAATGCGTTCATTCCTAAGTATATCAGATATAAGCTATAATGTTGGATTCCTTTTAACTTTCTGTGGTGTGGTGGTAGCGCCTTGACTTAGTAATCATAAGTCCTAGGTTCGAGTCCCGGTCGGGGTAAAAAATGATTCATGTTTTCACATATGTAATGTGCTTATTTGATATTTCATGCCGGAATGAGATTGGGAATTGAATTAAATGCTAAAATGAAGCCACGAGAGAGGTTGGGGAATCTGCAATATGAACATAGTGGCATTCAGTTAGAATGCGTTCATTCCTAAGTATAGCAGATATAAGCTATAAGGTTGGATTCCTTTTAACCTTCTGTGGTGTAGTGGTAGCGCCTTGACTTAGTAATCATAAGTGCTAGGTTCGAGTCCCGGTCGGGGTAAAATATGATTCATGTTTTCACATATGTAATGTGCTTATTTGATATTTCATGCCCGAATGAGATTGGGAATTGAATTAAATGCTAAAATGAAGCAACGAGTGAGGTTGGGGAATCTGTAATATGAACATAGTGGCATTCAGTTAGAATGCGTTCATTCCTAAGTATAGCAGATATAAGCTATAAGGTTGGATTCCTTTTAACCTTCTGTGGTGTAGTGGTAGCGCCTTGACTTAGTAATCATAAGTCCTAGGTTCGAGTCCCGGTCGGGGTAAAAAATGATTCATGTTTTCACATATGTAATGTGCTTATTTGATATTTCATGCCCGATTGAGATTGGGAATTGAATTAAATGCTAAAATGAAGCCACGAGTGAGGTTGGGGAATCTGTAATATGAACATAGTGGCATTCAGTTAGAATGCGTTCATTCCTAAGTATAGCAGATATAAGCTATAAATTTGGATTCCTTTTAACCTTCTGTGGTGTGGTGGTAGCGCCTTGACTTAGTAATCATAAGTCCTAGGTTCGAGTCCCGGTCGGGGTAAAAAATGATTCATGTTTTCACATATGTAATGTGCTTATTTGATATTTCATGCCCGAATGAGATTGGGAATTGAATTAAATGCTAAAATGAAGCCACGAGTGAGGTTGGGGAATCTGTAATATGAACATAGTGGCATTCAGTTAGAATGCGTTCATTCCTAAGTATAGCAGATATAAGCTATAAGGTTGGATTCCTTTTAACCTTCTGTGGTGTAGTGGTAGCGCCTTGACTTAGTAATCATAAGTCCTAGGTTCGAGTCCCGGTCAGGGTAAAAAATGATTCATGTCTTCACATATGTAATGTGCTTATTTGATATTTCATGCCCGAATGAGATTGGGAATTGAATTAAATGCTAAAATGAAGCCACGAGTGAGGTTGAGGAATCTGTAATATAAACATAGTGGCATTCAGTTAGAATGCGTTCATTCCTAAGTATAGCAGATATAAGCTATAAGGTTGGATTCCTTTTAACCTTCTGTGGTGTAGTGGTAGCGCCTTGACTTAGTAATCATAAGTCCTAGGTTCGAGTCCCTGTCGGGGTAAAATATGATTCATGTTTTCACATATGGAATGTGCTTATTTGATATTTCATGCCCGAATGAGATTGGGAATTGAATTAAATGCTAATATGAAGCCACGAGTGAGGTTGGGGAATCTGTAATATGAACATAGTGGCATTCAGTTAGAATGCGTTCATTCCTAAGTATAGGAGATATAAGCTATAAGGTTGGATTCCTTTTAACCTTCTGTGGTGTAGTGGTAGCGCCTTGACTTAGTAATCATAAGTCCTAGGTTCGAGTCCCGGTCGGGGTACAAAATAAAAAAAATGATTCATGTTTTCACATATGTAATGTGCTTATTTGATATTTCATGCCCGAATGAGATTGGGAATTGAATTAAATGCTAAAATGAAGCCACGAGTGAGGTTGGGGAATCTGTAATATGAACATTGTGGCATTCAGTTAGAATGCGTTCATTCCTAAGTATAGCAGATATAATCTATAAGGTTGGATTCCTTTTAACCTTCTGTGGTGTAGTGGTAACGCCTTGACTTAGTAATTATAAGTCCTAGGTTCGAGTCCCAGTAGGGGTAAAAAATGATTCATGTTTTCACATATGTAATGTGCTTATTTGATATTTCATGCCCGAATGAGATTGGGAATTGAATTAAATGCTAAAATGAAGCCACGAGTGAGGTTGGGGAATCTGTAATATGAACATAGTGGCATTCAGTTAGAATGCGTTCATTCCTAAGTATAGCAGATAAAAGCTATAATGTTGGATTCCTTTTAACCTTCTGTGGTGTAGTGGTAGCGCCTTGACTTAGTAATCATAAGTCCTAGGTTCGAGTCCCGGTCGGGGTAAAAAATGATTCATGTTTTCACATATGTAATGTGCTTATTTGATATTTCATGCCGGAATGAGATTGGGAATTGAATTAAATGCTAAAATGAAGCCACGAGTGAGGTTGGGGAATCTGTAATATGAACATAGTGGCATTCAGTTAGAATGCGTTCATTCCTAAGTATAGCAGATATAAGCTATAAGGTTGGATTCCTTTTAACCTTCTGTGGTGTAGTGGTAGCGCCTTGACTTAGTAATCATAAGTCCTAGGTTCGAGTCCTGGTCGGGGTAAAAAATGATTCATATATATATATATATATATATATATATATATATATATATATATATATATATATATATATATATATATATATATATATATATATTATATTTTATATATATATATTATATATATATTATATATATATGTATATATATATGTATATATATATATATATATATATATATATATATATATATATATATATATATATATATATATATATATATATATATATATATATAATACATATATTATGACAGCAGGAATTTTAATAGTAAATGGGACTGTATTAGAATGAGCATTACTATGACATATAAGCATAGAACTCTGTTCTTACTTCTGAATGCCAGTCTCAATTGTATTTATATTGCTATTCCTGATTTAGTATTTTCATTTCATTTTTATTATTCTTATTAAGATCATGATTATTAATAATGTTATTATTATGTTGACTGTTATTGTTGCTATCTCTCAGTTGCCTTTTGCTAATCATTATTTTCGCAATGCAATCTACAGTAACCTGATGATTTGTATCTTTTATCTGAATTCATGCTTGATATTACTGTAGCCACTACTAATAAGAATATTTCTTTAGTGACTTTTCTCAGCATTTAATGATTGTTCTTTTTGATATCTATAGTAATGTTATGTATCAGTTTCTCAGCTAAGTCCTAAACATCTTGGAATAATAATCTAGTGATGTAAACACATACCTTCCATTACCACCCTATTTCCAGGCAGCCCCGACCTGCAAGTTCTAAATGCCTTTAGATTTTGTTTTCTCTCAAACAAGACCTGTTGCCCATTGAATAGAGATTGCAAGCACTTGCAGTTGCAGGGGAGGCGAAGTATAGCCTCGGATTACCGACATATGGCCATTGTTGGTACCCCGAAGTCATATGGAACCTTTCTTACAACTGTATTAGTGACATAGGTTCAAATTTTCATGCCGAGGATCTGCTTCGAAGATACGTGTGTATTGCAGTACAGAAGAGAAAGCTGCTGTGACGTTGCAGGTATCCTGCAGGGGTGGTTAGAGTCAAGACCGGCCCCAAGAGTAGGACAAAAAAGCCAGGCTGTAGGGGTTCAGTAGATGCATCTATCGCCCTCCGTTTTGTCTTGCCAGTCTTCAGAGGGGAAGGGAATTTGTGGTAGTGTACGAACCTGGGCCTGCAATGAAGACGGCGGGGTAGTGAAAAAGCGAGGAAGTTGCTGTTGTATAACGCCTAGCAAGAATTTCATGAGCAAGGGAGAGGAAACAGAAGTCTTTTAAAAAAACATCTTAATAACGCCTAAGAAGCCACGTAAACGAGTTGATGAGATCCAAAGAAAGAGAAGATCCCCATAGTCCTCTACAGCGCCTGGAGGACACGAAGGAAGAAACGTTCCTCCAAGAACAGCAGAATTAATTTTAAGTTTAATTTTAAGACAAATCAATGGCCCATAGTAACGTAATAGGAACAGAAATTATACAATTAGGTTTCTTATAGTAATTACCATTTATGTTATTGACTCTCGCATTTTAGATGTTCATACATGCTAATACTCTACATAATTTGTTTGCTAATGTTCTACATGATTCACATTTTTACTGTAACTAACCTAATTTCGTAAATCTTTTGGAAAAAAAGGGAGAGAAACAGATAAAGTAACGTTATGATCTAAATTGGCTTTTGATCTTGATTAATGTTTGATAGTGATTAGTTATACACCGCAATCATATTGATTAAGTTTATTTTTTTTTAAATATAGGAATGTTTGTATTAATGATTTCCCACCAGGAAATAGATACCCTGCATCCTCTAGATTGTCCAAACAAGTTCGTCTGTAAAATTACTATTAAGCTATAAGAATAATGCTTTGTTCCTGTAATCTGTTTAAAAGTTCATAGAAATAGGAATTCTTAGATAATAGCTTAAATAATTCGGCCCCGTTTTTATTGTAAACTAATGTCAGTTAGGAGATATCAAAGAGCTCTCAAAAGATAACCCATGCTGCTGCTGAAATAAAGATATTTCAGTGTGGTTGGGGGGATGTCGCATGACTGAAGTCTTGCTGAAGTCACATGAAAGCCTGATGAAGCCAGGATCTGAAACTGTAACAAATCTTGAGAAGCAATGGTTGAGGGCACAGATGTTTTATTACATGCCCTCACTTTTATTGGGTTTTGGGTCCTGACCATGCTTTCCCTTGGAGACTCCAAGATTTATGGCTAGACACATGGAACTAATTTCCCGCGCCATGCACCCCAAGAGGCCTAAAATATAAGGGAACCTCGGTCCTCAAAAACACCACCCAATGGTTGTAAACATTTGACCCATATTTGTATGTCCACGCCCTGGAGAGAGAGAGGCCCCAATGGCCACGGACGATTTAGAACTTCTTCTGTTCAATAGGCCTGCTGATATAGCCCCTCCCCCAAGAGGCGGGACTCCTCTTTGAACCTGAAGTCTATTGGCAGAACTGGATTTCACGAAATGCCCTGCACGTGGGGTATTTCAAGAATCCCCGAGGCAGACACAACTGAGTCAGTCAGAATTTTACCAGGGGCACGAATAGATATAGATTTTGATAGTCATAGGGTGGGGGGCATTGAGTCGTCAAATATGTTGTACTCTAAAATAAATCTAAGTTAAAGGAACCATCTCTGGTCAATTCTTGCCTTGCACCCTTCTGGTATTAATAGTAAATGTAAGTGATTAAAGTCTTTACGATAATATATATATATATATATATATATATATATATATATATATATATATATATATATATATATATATATATATATATATATATATATATATATATATATATATATATATATATATATATATATATATATATATATATATATATATATATATATATATATATATATATATATATATATATATATATATATATATATATATATATATATATATATATATATATATATATATATATATATATATATATATATATATATATATATATATATATATATATATATATATATATATATATATATATATATATATATATATATATATATATATATATATATATATATATATATATATATATATATATATATATATATATATATATATATATATATATATATATATATATATATATATATATATATATATATATATATATATATATATATATATATATATATATATATATATATATATATATATATATATATATATATATATATATATATATATATATATATATATATATATATATATATATATATATATATATATATATATATATATATATATATATATATATATATATATATATATATATATATATATATATATATATATATATATATATATATATATATATATATATATATATATATATATATATATATATATATATATATATATATATATATATATATATATATATATATATATATATATATATATATATATATATATATATATATATATATATATATATATATATATATATATATATATATATATATATATATATATATATATATATATATATATATATATATATATATATATATATATATATATATATATATATATATATATATATATATATATATATATATATATATATATATATATATATATATATATATATATATATATATATATATATATATATATATATATATATATATATATATATATATATATATATATATATATATATATATATATATATATATATATATATATATATATATATATATATATATATATATATATATATATATATATATATATATATATATATATATATATATATATATATATATATATATATATATATATATATATATATATATATATATATATATATATATATATATATATATATATATATATATATATATATATATATATATATATATATATATATATATATATATATATATATATATATATATATATAT
>JAXCGZ010010462.1:27500-30070 GCA_037179515.1 Halocaridina rubra | reverse complement strand
CCCACAATTTGATTAAGCTGCAAGATACAAAAAAAGAGTGAAGGTGGGAGGTCCATCTTATATGCCTACACCAGTGGTTTTCAACCTGTAGGCCACTGGCAATGTCAGGGAGGCTACAGATATCTCCTAAAGGAGGGTCAGTGCCTTACATGATTTATTTGCAGTAAATGCAGGCCAGTGTATAATTAAAAAAATTAATAAGTAGACCTAATACAGTGTTTCTAATATCCAGTAAAATTAGTTTATTATCATCATTACACAGTTCTAGAGGGCAGTGGGCCATGCGTCTTTAGAGATGCCAAAAGTGGGCCATGGGAACAAAAAGGTTGAAAGCCACTGGCCTAGACCAATTGAATTAAAATTGGGCTTGCCCTTCAATCAAGTAAACACTCAAGATCAAATGATGTGGGTGTGTGTGATTTGGAACAATGCTTGTTCCCACGCAGGTGTCTGAGGCCTACTTTCCACGTCGCAGGGCCGGTTAACATGGTGTTCATATGTGCCTCAAGGCTCAAATATCAGAGACAGGGAGCATGGGATCCACACCAAGTGGTACCTAATTCTAAACAGCATGGAAGACAGTAGATGAAATTTACATGATATACCCCCGAAGCCCAATTGGAAAATACATTTCCACCAAAACCATTAGTTAACTATCAAATGTATCCAAAAGTGCCATAGTGACGAATATTCAAAAATACTTAATAAATAAACATAGATAACATCAACAATAGCTTTTATGACTGATGAATACCAGAATGGCAATCATTACACTTAAAACAATTAAAAACTACACAGGTAATACAGTCCAAGTTAATTTCTAATATATATAACAGTTCAACTTCCTCTTGAAATGTTGTAGCTCTCCTTTTTTCTCCTTGTCTTCGCATAGAAATGGGCCCGGGTTGTACCCGCAGTGGTCCCAGGCAACTCCCATCAGGTTGCCACCGGACAACTGGAGAGTGCCGGTGCCCATCTAGTCCTCCCTCCTGCTTTTCTCGGCTATTGAGGGGGTGCTTATTCTTACCCTCCTCTCACAATAGCCGTCCACCAGATGCTGGTCTCCCTCTGCAATCCTACTCTGCAATCAGAGATTCATACAGAAGACAGTGTCAAAAATTGTCATATGTGACCGTCACAACTTGCAACTGAGATACCAAGCATGCACCATATCTGCAAATGTTTGCAATCCTCTGATAGGTAAAGGGAATGGAAGTATAAGAAATTACAAATCGGTTTAGCAAAAGGCCAAGCTGCACATAAACTAGGACAGAGTCCGTTAGTGGTTGATCAAGTAGCAAACGCTAATACGATATTACATATGACTTGAAATATCCAATTACGTGATCACAAAAAGCAAAAGTTAAAAAATATTAGAAATTACACATATCTTGGGACGTTAGAGACAGAGATCTGGTTACCTAAAATAAGTCTGCTTGTCTTCTCATTTAAAAAGAGAGATCGCAAAATAAGAAAAAGAGCATAAATTAAAAAGTGAGAATTAAAGTTACGAGTAAATATAATGCCTTGAAAATGTTAAGAGTGTGGCTTACGTTTATACAGGCAAATGTCAATATTCAACAGAATAATACAATGAGGTCTAGCTATACAAGCTAAATATAAGTAAAACCTTACAAAAAAAAAGCAACAACAACAGATAAACCAGGATTTTGTGTATATAAAAGAAGAGGATGGAGACAGTATGCATACAGGACGCAAAAGACAGGAAAAGAAGCAACATAACACAGGGAAATGAACATACTAATTCTATACAGTGTTAAGGAACAACAAGATATATGTTTACAGTGACAGAAAAAGGGATGACTCACAAAGAAGTCACATAGGAAGACTAAATGAAAACAGTAATAATATGCAGACTGTGGCAAGAAGAAATACGTAATGATATTTAAGTAAGTATTATTCATTCTAAGCCAAATTCTTTTGTCCAGTCTCTTCTACCACTCGAGAATTTCTTTTCTTTCAATTCATTACTACGAAATATAGCAATGTGCCATCAACATCCCTGCTGTTTGAGGTAAGCTCAGATTTCCTTTCAAACAATAAAATATGTGGCAGAAAACTCTTATTACTACTCATTCTAAATTCTGCGCTATCATGTTTAACACTGACATGCAAAAACTCCTCAAAAATAATGAAACTAACGTTTATTATCTGGCATAATCAACAATTAAAGTACTTAAAGTCAACTCATAAGAACTTAGGTTTCATGCATTAAATTACTGATAAAAACTATTGAGAAGGGGTCTATCTCACACCTACTATGCTCTTATTTGGCGAAGCAAATAGGCCAAGTCCTATTAAGGGAAAATTACCTTATATCTGGATCACCCTAAAATTCGCGAGAATAACCGCTAACGCAAATTGACCCTTATACGACGACCTAATAAAACACGGTATTTGCTAGCCAGAATGGCACCAGACACGTATACTCATTTTTTTTTAATCTCCACAAGTGATAACATGCTTATCCAGCAAAAAGCAAAAAAAAAAAAAAAAATCATCAAATCTTGCGCATAATTCCCACGAGAATTGGTGAATTGCATATTTCG
>JAXCGZ010010462.1:5000-20000 GCA_037179515.1 Halocaridina rubra | reverse complement strand
TTAGGTAATCACAATTAGGTAATCACATATATATATATATATATATATATATATATATATATATATATATATATATATATATATATATATATATATATATATATATATATATATATATATATATATATATATATATATATATTAGAATGGGTATTCATAGCAACATAAAACAACAAAGGAATACAAACGACATTTAAATATGTACGAGTTACCCTATACAAACATGCAAAAATAAACACATATCAATCAATCATAGAACATGTATAAAAGGGCTAACTAATACGAAATAAAAAGCTTGCCTTTCTTTAAAATGAAATAATTTTATACCAAAACATAAGAGGCAAAATGCATGGTAGCATAATAAAAATATATTCTAGGAACTTTAATGTCATCTATATTTACTAATTAGATTATTTAGCTAACAATAAATACAATTATTTTACGAAATACAACAAAATGGCTAAGCACGCAAAGAATAATTTCACACACATTTACAATATAAATTTGTAAAAGAAATAAGTTTCTATTAACATTATTATCAAAATAGAAATAATAATAATGAAGATAATAATAATAGTAGAAATAATAATAATAATAATAATAATAATAATAATAATAATAATAATAATAATAATAATAATAATAATAATAATAATAATAATAATAATAATAATAATAATAATTATAATAATAATAATAATAATAATAATAATAATAATAATAATAATAATAATAATAATAATAATAGTAATAATAATTTTCATTTTACAATACATAAAATACCATAATAATTAAACAAATATATATGTCTTGAATATATTTCAAGACAGTTTATTTCTACGTACATTATGAAAGTGTTATTTTGCATATAGTTTCGTTTATTGTAACGTAAGTGCATGAATGTATACTTTTAGACTTAGCATGTATACTTATTAAGTTCTATCATGTATACACGTATATTCGTATGTATAATGTGTAGTTTATTAGGGAGGCTGGCCGTAGAAGACGTGGAGAAAGGAATGTAGGTCACTAATGGATTTTAGCCATTAACCCTTCACCTCCTTGATAACGCTTATTGCATCGCCTCGTTGAACAAAGAACTGTTGTAAGCAAGTCATAACTCAACTTAGTCCTAGTACCAAGGACCCCGACAAACTAGAGGAGTTTGTGGGACTTTCTTACAAGTAGTTAGTTGCCGTCGTGAGATGCTACGAGGCACTCATTCTTACTGTGTTTGTTAACAGTACTTATAAGTTTATTATTAGTGGTACTCGTGAGACGTTACGAGATACTCAAGTAAAAAACGTGATAGAGATCTGTGGATCAGAAGATACGTTTTTGATTCGGAGTCCCGTGATTGCTGACGACATCAGGGTTGTCCAGACAGATGAGTACAGATACATTGTATTTCTAACAATATTTATAACTACGTGTGAGGGACAGAATGAGCTCATTTAATTGAACACTCGTAGGTAGAATGTATGTTAGAAAATGTATTATTCTGTATGAGGAAGTTTTAATTTAAGGTGAGGAGAGTTTATTTAAATATTCACATATCAGCAGTTCATAAACCCCCATATAAAATATTTGCATGTATGTTTATGCATGTAATATTAATTATATTTTATTGGTAGAGGATTTAATTTTGAGATCGTGGTAGGCCTCTACTGAAGCCGTGTCAGGATTTCCGAATTTAGGGGGTTATAAGATCGAAGGGTAAATAACACACAGGAAATCCTCCACAGCTTTTGGTCCTTCGAACCGGATGAGAATTGGTGTGGTAGTGGTGAAAATAGTGTACATTTTAGATAAGCTCCCACCTTGTAAGAAGTTAGTGCAAAACTCTACGGTTAAAATCGTCCACATTTCAGCGAAAACGGGGAGGAGCATTGCATGTATTTGCATGAATATTGCAAATATAACTTTGAAATTTAAGTGGTTGTTGAAATAAATAAGAGAATCCCTTTCCCACGTGGATAAAGCGTTTCTCTATCTGTGGAAACGAAATATACTTTCGTAGTTGAGCGTCCATTAAGTAATTTGGATATTAGTACCCAATTTCGGCTGGGTGAATAGTGGTTTTTAGGGATTTGTGTGTTTACATATTTCCCATTTAACGATATCTAGAATGTCGTATTGATTCCTTTGTTTACGTAAATAAACAGAAGGTAGTGACCCACCTACTGCTAGGTGCACAGTGTTGTTTGAGGAACAGTGTGGTTTGCATTACACTTTCCATTTACTGTTGCTGACTTAACAGTGTCGTTTAACTGATGAAAAGTGTGTTTTACACTTTGAGGATTGGCGTCATAATTGACGGAATTAAATAACTGTATGTTATTATCTTGAGATTTGGAAGATTGTCCTTTGATACTCTTTACAGAGTGATTGTTTGTTGCATTGTGGATGCATAAAGAAGATCGTGGATTCTTTGATGATAAAATTGCATCAACTATTTGTTTGTTGTTTTATGTTTTATTTGCTTTCTCAATATGTCGGTTAAACCTGAGGCATTAAAACGCCTTCGGGAATTGGTTCAACGTGATTGTGTTCAGTGTCAAACAGAACTTGCCAAAGATGATGAGACACTTGTTGTTACTTATTTAGAAAGATGTCATCATACGCTAACAGAAAGATTTGGAAGATATGATAGGAAATATGAAGAATATGTCGAGAATAAGCCCCTTAAAAGGGATTCTGAAGAGGAGGATACAGAACATGACAATCTAGCTGAAACAGTAAATAATATTAGCTTAGCTGTCCTAGAACGGATTCGTAAGTTAGGAACTATGAAGAGTACTAGAGCTCCTAGTTCCGAGAGTTCAAGCCTCCCCAGTGGGCAACCCACACCTAAATTTCCTGAAGTAAAAATACCACAGTTCTCTGGAAACTATGATGAATGGAACGAGTTTTGGGATACGTTTGATAGTTTAGTACATAGTACTTCTATGGCAACTATGACAAAGTTTACCATCTTAAGAAATGCCCTTAAAGGAGATGCAAAAGACACCATAAAGGGATATCCTGTTGCTAGTGAGAGTTATGATGAATGCATTCAACAGCTACAAGCTGTTTATGCCAGCAAGGACAGGATTGTACGAAATTTAATGAGGAAATTGGTAAAAATACCAACTCCCTGTTCTAATTATTCATCACTTTTTAAGTTCAAGCAGGAAGTAGAAGCCATTACTCGAAGTCTGAAAAATTATAGAGACATGAAGAACACTGATTGGGTGTTTTCAGAACTCGTGATGATGAAATTGCCAGAAGATGTTGAGAACTGGATTAGCATGAAAATAGACACAAAATATCCTACATATGAAACCCTCTTGAAGGAACTGGGAAAATATGTATATCATATAGAGGGCAACAATACAAAGGGTAACACAAAGGGAGAGACCCAAACCTCCCAGAGAGATGAGATACAGTTCTATAAAAGGAATGTGGGTAGTTATGGTGCTACTGCAAATGTAGTAAATAGTAAAACAGAATGTGTATTCTGTGGTTGGCAAGGTCATAAGTCTGAACAGTGTAATAAAGTAGTAAGCATAAATGAACGCAGAGACAAATTGAGAGACAATAACAAATGTCTGAGATGTACTCAGTCAGGGCATTATACAAATAAATGTTACACTCAGTTAAACTGTAAGAAGTGTAAGAAAAATGGTCATCGTGCAGCCTTGTGTTATGAACAAGAGTCATATTTTCGTAGAAGGTTTGAAGAACCTTCATTTCTGAATGAACAGTCAGAAAATGGTTCAAATATAGATGAGTCAAGCAATGAGCAAGAACATTCTGATTCAGGAAAGGACAAGAAACATGTTGGTGTGATGACTATGAAGGCAGTACAGAGGCAAATGGTGAAGCCGAGTTTACCTTCATGTGCTCTGCCTACTGCAAGTGGAAAAATAAGCAGCTCAAAGGGAAATCTTTGGGTAAATACTAGGTTATTCTTTGATACAGGTTCCCAGTGTTCCTTTATAACTAGGGAATTAGCTGAAAGGCTTAAATTAAGCCCAGTAGATGAAATGTCTCTTGGTATTGATGCATTTCGTTCTGAGACGAAGAAAGGAAGTTTTCCTGTTGTAAATGTAGTTATCAAATTGGGGAAAAGAAGAGCCAGAGTTAAATTACTCGTAGTTGATGACATGGTAATTAGCATCCACACCCCAGGACTAGCAAAGGCTGCAAATGTGTTAAAGTCTAATGGTCACAAGTTGGCCGATGAAGATATTGATAGTGATGTACTTGATAACATTGGCATTGTTATTGGTGCCTTACATTTTAGTCAGTTTGTTAGTGGTATTGACAAGTGGGATGTCTATACTTTGATGGAAACACCAGGTGGTGTCATGTTGTATGGCCATATTCCTCGTGATACTCAACATGGGTCCAGTAGTGTACAAAACCAACTTGTTATGCGAGTAGGAACACAGTTATTGCCTACTACAACACAAGAGTTGATTGATGAGGCCAAAAGGCCAGTTAATAAGTTGTTGAGTGAAGAGGCCATAGAGCCTGTAAATAAGCTGTTGACTGAGAAGGCCATAGAGCCTGTTAATAAGTTGTGGGAGCCAGAGAGTATTGGAGTAAAGCAAGAAGTGCATTACGAAGATAAAACTACACTTAGAAGTTTTAGAGAGTACGTTCCCTTGAAGCCTATCCACACTCCTCTCCTACACAATTTTCAGAGTGCCTTTGGACAAATGAAGTCTCTAATAGAACAGTTGGAGGAAATATTGGAGAATGTTCATGTGGGTAATTTGTTGGATGCTTGTGCCAGTGAAGAGACATGGTATGATATATGCAATACTGCAGATGTAGAGTGGGAAATGGCCAAAATATCACTGCAAGCATTGAATTCCAACAATGCAAGACCTCAAATGGTACTGGATCAGCGACTTTCTAAAGAATCTAGATCTCCTAACATATCAATCTTTAGTTTAATCTGGAATATAATTACAGACAAGTTGTCGTTGAAAGGTCTGAAAGCTAGAGATGAAGTGCTGACCAAACAGAAACTTCTGTCACTGGTGGGTATATTTTTGAACCCCTTAGGTCTAATATCACCCTTACTAAGAAGAGGGAAAATTCTTATTCAGAGAGCTTGGTCTGAAAAGCTCTCATGGGAATATCTGTTGTCAGAAGTATACGAAGAGGAATCATCAAATTATGAAAGACATGAACGTCAAGCTGCCCAAAGGGTTAAAGAATTGTGGGCACGCTTATTCATTGATGATAAATTGTAGTACTGATGGGGAGACCCTCCATTTTTTCCTTTTTGGAGGGGCCCAGGATGTCTTGAATATATTTCAAGACAGTTTATTTCTACGTACATTATGAAAGTGTTATTTTGCATATAGTTTCGTTTATTGTAACGTAAGTGCATGAATGTATACTTTTAGACTTAGCATGTATACTTATTAAGTTCTATCATGTATACACGTATATTCGTATGTATAATGTGTAGTTTATTAGGGAGGCTGGCCGTAGAAGACGTGGAGAAAGGAATGTAGGTCACTAATGGATTTTAGCCATTAACCCTTCACCTCCTTGATAACGCTTATTGCATCGCCTCGTTGAACAAAGAACTGTTGTAAGCAAGTCATAACTCAACTTAGTCCTAGTACCAAGGACCCCGACAAACTAGAGGAGTTTGTGGGACTTTCTTACAAGTAGTTAGTTGCCGTCGTGAGATGCTACGAGGCACTCATTCTTACTGTGTTTGTTAACAGTACTTATAAGTTTATTATTAGTGGTACTCGTGAGACGTTACGAGACACTCAAGTAAAAAACGTGATAGAGATCTGTGGATCAGAAGATACGTTTTTGATTCGGAGTCCCGTGATTGCTGACGACATCAGGGTTGTCCAGACAGATGAGTACAGATACATTGTATTTCTAACAATATTTATAACTACGTGTGAGGGACAGAATGAGCTCATTTAATTGAACACTCGTAGGTAGAATGTATGTTAGAAAATGTATTATTCTGTATGAGGAAGTTTTAATTTAAGGTGAGGAGAGTTTATTTAAATATTCACATATCAGCAGTTCATAAACCCCCATATAAAATATTTGCATGTATGCTTATGCATGTAATATTAATTATATTTTATTGGTAGAGGATTTAATTTTGAGATCGTGGTAGGCCTCTACTGAAGCCGTGTCAGGATTTCCGAATTTAGGGGGTTATAAGATCGAAGGGTAAATAACACACAGGAAATCCTCCACAATATATATATATATATATATATATATATATATATATATATATATATATATATATATATATATATATATATATATATATATATATATATATATATATATATATATATATATATATGTTACAGTTAATATGTATAATCAATTAATATGTATAGTCGCTGAAAAAAACAGTTAATAGATATATTACCTGTTTCACTCGGGGAATATACATAATAACTAAAAATTTCAGTTATTATACATATTACCTGAAATTTGGAGGCATTTTTTATACATATTCCCTAAACTGAAAATTGAAGGGGTGAAGTGAAAATATGACAATACAATATGAAAAATAAAATACGATAACTCTTGATATTCAAGACAATACTAAAAGTGACATTTGTTACGCTTTGTTGTTACATGGCAGTTTAGAATGATATGTAAAAATCCAAGACAATACTAAAAGTGACATTTGTTACGCTTTGTTGTTACATGGCAGTTTAGAATGACATCTAGAGTTACATTTCAGCTGAGATTTAAAGCATTTGCATCTTTTTGTCTGACATCTTCTTGTTCCGTGACAATTACATCTCACAAAACCTTGACCTCCGCAAGTAGAAACCTCCTGGACTGCTTTTCTCAGTGGGAGTGTCGTTTGCATATCCATATCTTTAATGGAGTACAGAGCGTACCCGCAAATGTTAAATTGATTTCTACTAAATTTTCTGTCTAGCACACCACTTTTGGTTGGAATTTTGTACAGCTCTTGTGAATCTCTTTCAACAATGACTCCAATCAAATTTTTAGGATCAGTTCTTCCTCGATCAACATTAGGGATTGGAACAGTGACATTGTCACCAACATTTGCTTCTGTCAGGACTCGTCGACTCCTTTTCACCATTTTCTGGGCTTGTAGTTCCTGGGCTTCCAGCTTATTGACATCTTCATATAAAAATATGCAGTCTTTTATGATTGCCTATCGATTTTGTGTTGGTTTTATGCAATTCTTTGGCTTGCATGAGTTATATTGTAGTGCTCTCTTACTTTACCGTCTATGTTATTTTCAGTTTAGGGAATATGTTTAAAAAATGCCTCCTAATTTCAGGTAATATGTATAATAACTGATATTTTTAGGTAATATGTATATTCCCTGAGTGAAACAGGTAATATATGTATTAACTGTTTTTTTTTTCAGGGAATATACATATTAACTGATTATACGTATTAACTGTAACATATATATATATATATATATATATATATATATATATATATATATATATATATATATATATATATATATATATATATATATATATATATATATATATATATAAATGATAGTTGAACAAACACTACATATTATACACAGCATTATAATAACTGTTGTATATAACCCAAAAAGGAACCAGAATAGGCTTGAAGTTTATGAGGAAAGTCATATAGGTACTATTGAAGTCATAAACTCAGTTGTTAACATGGCACGGGGAAAAAAATGTAGGATTTTGATCATGGGAGACTTTAATCATATAGAGATAGATTGGATAAATCTTGACCCACACAGTGGTGAGGACTCATTCGGGGCAAGATTCCTAGATTGCGTACAAGGGAATTTCCTACACCAACATGTAATGGAACCAACAAGGGCCAGGGGTGGGGATGAGCCATCACTACTTGATCTAGTATTCACAGAAAATGTGTTGGGTATTGAAAAAATTGAGTATGAACCACCAATTGGAAAGAGTGACCACTGTGTGTTGTTGATGGAGTATATCAATGAAGATATTCTGCCTGTGAGTAGAGGCACTGAGAACATGAGGAGGAACTATCCGAAAGGAGATTACATCAAAATGAATGAGCTTTTTGCAGTTATTGACTGGAAAACCTTATTTTACAACAAATGTGTACAAGAAATGTATGACATCTTTTGTGAGAAATATGGGAAGATAGTAGATTGCTGCATACCTGTCACCAAAGTAGGTGTAATTCATGCCAGAGAGATATGGTTCGATAATGGGTGTAAAAGAGCTAAGGATTGGAGAGACAAATGCTGGAAAAGGTATAGGAGGAGAAAAAACATAAATGCCTGGCAAACCTACAAAACAGCAAGAAATGACTACCTAAGTAAAAGGAGAGAAGCAGAGAGAGACTATGAGAGGGACATCACCAGGAAGGCTAAAGAAAATCCCAAGCTTTTCCACAGCTTTATCAGAGGAAAACTGAAGGTAAAAGAACAGGTTTTAAGGCTAAAGAGAGAGGATGGAAGCATCACTGAGACGGATGAAGAGATGTGCAAAGAATTGAACAAGGAGTTTCAGTCAGTATTTACAGTAGAAAATACCCCACCCCCTCAGATTGCAGTGATAGAAGCTCAAGGGCCGGTATTAGAGAACATCAACCTTACAGCCACAGAGGTATGCAAAGCGCTGATGGATTTAGATGTTCATAAAGCTACAGGTCCTGATGACATATCCCCTCATGTGCTTAAAAAATGCGCAAACTCAATATCATTGGTACTAAGTATCATATTTAAAAAGTCACTGGAGTCAGGGGAGATTCCAAGATGCTGGAAACAAGCAAATGTGATACCTATCTTCAAAAAGGGAAGGAGGGATACGGCTCTGAACTATAGACCAGTTTCCTTGACCAGCATAGTCTGCAAAGTTATGGAGAAACTACTAAGGAAACATATCTCTCTTCACTTGGAGTCCTTCAAGTTTTTGTCAGTGAGGCAACATGGCTTCAGAGAAGGTTGATCAACAGTAACAAACTTATTAGAATTCTATGATGAGGTAAGCCAAATCTTACAGGAAAGAGAGGGCTGGGCAGATTGCATATTCCTAGACTTCCAAAAAGCGTTTGACACTGTTCCTCATGGAAGACTTATTAGGAAGCTGCAAGCAATGGCTAGAATAGGTGGAAATGTTTTGGAATGGATAAAAACTTACTTAGAAGGAAGGGAACAGAGGGTTAGAGTAAGACACTCAGTGTCTGAATGGAGAAGAGTTAGTAGTGGAGTTCCACAGGGTTCAGTTTTAGGGCCACTTTTGTTCCTTGTATATGTAAATGACCTACCAGAGTCTGTAAATTCATTTATGAATATGCTTGCAGATGATGCAAAGATTGTGAAGAAAGCAAAAAACGAGAACAATGGTAGAGAACTTCAGGAGGATCTAAATAAGCTGCATGAGTGGTCAGAAAAGTGGCTAATGAAATTCAATACTTCAAAATGTAAGGTAATGAGAATGGGTGCAAGTGCAAGAAGGCCCAAGCTTGACTACTCGGTGGCTGGAGTACAACTTCAAGAAACAGAAAATGAGAGAGATCTAGAAGTAAACATACTGGCCGATTTGTCTCCAGAAATACATATAAATGGCATAGTAAGTGCAGCATATGCATTCTTATCAAATGTAAGGGTAGCCTTCAGGCACATGGACAAGGAAATGTTCAGAAATATTTATGTAACCTATGTGAGGCCAAAACTCGAATATGCAGCCCCCTTTTGGAATCCACACTTGAAAAAGCACATAGCTAAGCTTGAAAAAGTTCAAAGACATGCCACGAAACTGGTGCCAGAAATACGCAATCTCAGTTATGATGAGAGGCTGAGGGAATTAGACTTACCATCACTCGAAGCTAGAAGAGTGAGGGGGGATATGGTAACAGTCTTTAAATTCCTTCATGGTTATGATAGAGTGGATAGGGATCGATATTTTGATATGGCTGGCTCTAGAACTAGAGGTCATAGTTTAAAGCTTCGTAAGAAAACTTCTTTGCAGGATGAAAGGAAATACTTTTTCAGTGTAAGAGTAGTTGATAATTGGAATTCGCTAAGCGAGGAGGTGGTTAATGCTATCTCAATCCATAGTTTTAAGGACAGGTATGATAAGTATCACTAAGTATAAAATGGAACCGATCAGGAGACGGGAAGATACAAGCTTTGGGCTCTTTTCCGTAAACACAATTAGGTAATTACAATGAGGTAATTACACCTGCAATGTTTTCTCGCTTATGTTTTGTGCTACCACTCTACGTTCCTCCTTCTAACAAATGCATAAAGTTAGGTTAACATTTCTGGATAAAGCTTAGTTATAGTAATTAATTTTAACTAGGTTATAAGGATAGAATTATAATGCATCAGTGCTTCATACCCGTGTCTTTGATTCATTAGGTCATAGGTTCATGGTCCGCCAAGGTCTGAGGTTAGAAAAGAAATTTACTCAGGGTAATAGTCGCATTTGCCAAAACCAAAGCTCTTCGCAAGAAAGCACCGTACTAGCCCTTATCAGAAAAGGGATTTCAAAAAGTAATACCTACCATAGTATTTTCTCAAACACACACACAAAGTTTTACCTAAGGGCTTCAGAACATTGAGGATTAAAAGATCTGAGAGGACTGGTGGAGGGATAGTACTGCTCATAAGTGAAAGAATTTAGGTTGAAGAAATAAACTTTGCTATAGATATTGAGTTCAAGGAATTTCTTGTTGCTCGCGTAAATACTGGGTCAGAGAGCATTATAATAACCGTTGCAAATAACCCACCAAGGAACCACCATAGGCTAGAAGTTTATGAGGAAAGTCATATAGGTACTATTGAAGTCATAAACTCAGTTGTTAACATGGCACAGGAAAGAAAATGTAGGATTTTGATTATGGGAGATTTAATCATAAAGATATAGATTGGATAAATCTTGACCCAAACAGTGGTGAGGACTAACTCGGGGAAAGATTCCTAGATTGCGTACAAGGTCATTTCCTACACCAACATGTAATGGAACCATCGAGGACCAGGGGTGGGCATGAGCCATCACTACTTGATCTAGTACTCACATGTAACGTGTTGGATACTAAAAAAATTAAGTATGGACCAACAATTGGAAAGAGTGACCACTGTGTGTTGTTGATGGAGTATATCATTGAATATGTTCTGCCTGAGAGTAGAGGCACTGAGGACTCGGGTAGGAACAATCCAAAAGGAGATTACATCAAAATGAATGAGCTTTTTGCAATTATTGACTGGAGGACCGTATTTTACAACAAATCGGTACAAAAATTGTACGACATCTTGTGAGAAATATGGGAAGATAGTAGATTGCTGCATACCTGTCACCAAAGTAGGTGTAATTCATGCCAGAAAGAAATGGTTCGATAATGAGTGTAAAAGAGCTAAGGAGTGGAGAAACAAATGCCGGAAAAGGCATAGGAGGAGAAAATACATAAAAGCCTGGCAAACCTATAAAAGAGCAAGAAATAATTACCTAAGTAAAAGAAGAGAGGAAGAGAGAGACTATGAAAGGGACATCACCAGGAAGGCTAAAGAAATTCCCAAGCTTTTCCACAGCTTTATCAGAGGAAAACTGAAGGTAAAAGAACAGGTTTTAAAGCTTAAGAGAACGGATGGGAACATCAGTGAGACGGATGAAGAGATCTGCAAAGAATTGAACAAGGAGTTTCAGTCAGTATTTACAGCAGAAAATACTCCGCCCTCTCAGATTGCAGAGATAGAAGCTCATGGGTCGCAATTAGAGAACATCATCCTTTCAGCCACAGAGGTATGAAAAGCGCTGATGGAGTTAGATGTCCATAAAGCTACAGGTCCTGATGATATATCCCCTCATGTACTTAAAAAATGCGCAAAATTAATATCAGTGGCACTAAGTATCATATTTAAAAAGTCACTGGAGTCAGGGGAGATTACAAGATGCTGGAAACAAGTGAGCCTGACACCTATTTTCAAAAAGGAAAGGAGGGATACGGCTCTAAACTATAGACCTTTCTTCCTTGACCAGCATAGT
Source organism: Halocaridina rubra (assembly GCA_037179515.1). NCBI lineage: Eukaryota > Metazoa > Arthropoda > Malacostraca > Decapoda > Atyidae > Halocaridina > Halocaridina rubra. Next base: position 7,995 of record JAXCGZ010010462.1, on the reverse strand, counting down.
TTGCAAAGTTATGCAGAAACTACTAAGGAAACATATTTCTCTTCATTTGGAATCCTTCAACTTTGCCAGTGAGACAACATGGATTCAGAGAAGGTAGATTAACAGTAACAGACTTTTTAGAATTTTATGAGAGAAGCTGAATCTTACAGGCTGGGCAAATTGCATATTCCTAGACTTCCAGAAAGCATTTGACACTGTCCCACACGGGAGACTTATTAAGAAGCCGCAAGTATTGGCTAGAATAGGTGGAAATGTCTTGAAATGGATAAAAACACACTTAGAAGGAAGGGAACAGAGGGTTAGAGTAAGACACTCAGCGTCTGAATGGAGAAGAGTTAGTAGTGGAGTTCCACATGGTTCAGTTTTAGGGCCACTTTTGTTCCTTGTATATGTAAATGACCTACCAGAGTCTGTAAATTCATTCATGAATATGCTTGCAAATGATGCAAAGATTGTGAAGAAAGTAAGGAACGAGAACAATGGAACAGAACTTCAGGAAGATCTAAATAGTCTGCGTGAGTGGTCAGAAAAGTGGCTAATAAAGTTCAGTGCTTCAAAATGTAACGTAATGAGAATGGGTACAAGTGCAAGAAGGCCCAAGATTGACTATTCGGTGGCAGGAGTACAACTTCAAGAGACAGAGAATGAGAGAGATCTAGGAGTAAACATGCTGGCAGATTTGTCTCCAGCAATACATATATATGGCATAGTAGGGGCAGCATATGCTTTCTTAGCAAACGTAAGGGTAGCCTTCAGGTAGATGGACAAGGAAATGTTCACAAATATTTATGTAACCTATGTGAGGCCAAAACTTGAATATGCAGCCCCCTTGTGGAATCCGCACTTGAAAAAGCACGTAGTTAAGCTGGAAAAAGTTCAAAGACATGCCACGAAACTGGTGCCAGAAATACGCAATCTCAGTTATGATGAGAGGCTGAGGTAACTAGACTTACCATCACTCGAAGCTAGAAGATTTAGGGGGGATATGGTGACAGTCTTTAAACTCCTTCATGGTTATGATAGAGTAGATAGGGATCGATATTTTGATATGGCTGGCACTAGAAGTAGAGGTCATAGTTTGAAGCTTCGTAAGAAAACTTCTTTGCAGGAAGTAAGGAAGTACTTTTTTAGTGTAAGAGTAGTTGATAATTGGAATTGGCTAAGCGAGGAGGTAGGTAATGCTAACTCAATCCATAGTTATAAGGACAAGTATGATAAGTATCACTAAGTACAAAATGGAAGTGATCGGGAGACGGGAAGTTACGAGCCATAGGCCCCTTCCCCTAAGCACAATTAAGTAATTAGGTAATTACACTCACACACCCACACACACACACACACACACTTGAAAAAGCACATAGCTAAGCTTGAAAAAGTTCAAAGACATGCCACGAAACTGGTGCCAGAAATACGCAATCTCAGTTATGATGAGAGGCTGAGGGAATTAGACTTACCATCACTCGAAGCTAGAAGAGTGAGGGGGGATATGGTGACAGTCTTTAAATTCCTTCATGGTTATGATAGAGTGGATAGGGATCGATATTTTGATATGGCTGGCTGTAGAACTAGAGGTCATAGTTTGAGGCTTCGTAAGATAACTTCTTTGCAGGATGTAAGGAAATACTTTTTCAGTGTAAGAGTAGTTGATAATTGGAATTGGCTAAGCGAGGAGGTAGTTAATGCTATCTCAATCCATAGTTTTAAGGACAGGTATGATAAGTATCACTAAGTATAAAATGGAAGCGATCAGGAGACGGGAAGATACGAGCTTTGGGCTCTTTCCCGTAAACACAATTAGGTAATCACAATTAGGTAATCACACACACACACACACACACACACACACACACACACACACACACACATATATATATATATATATATATATATATATATATATATATATATATATATATATATATATATATATATATATATATATATATATATATATATATATATATATATATATATATATATATATATATATATATATATATATATATATATATATATATATATACATATATATATATATATATATATATATATATATATATATATATATATATATATATATATATATATATATATATATATATATATATATATATACAGGGGTCCCCGTTTAACGTTGGGGTTTAGTTCCTGACAGCTAACTTAAGTCGGATTTAGACATGAATCGGAAAAGACCTAAATTAAAATGTAGGTCCCCCAACCGAAGTTAAAAATAAATTCTCTAATACATAGAAAAGTACTCTAAGTTCTTAATATAAGACATAAGAATAGCAAAATTAAATTTAAGAGTATTGCTTACCTTTACTTGTGTAATCTAAAACATAAAAATAGTAAAATTACTCTACGGTACAGTACAGTATATATTGCAATATTGCTTACGTTTACTAGTGTGGTCTGCTTGCACACTGTGAAGGGCATTGCAAGAAAGAGAGAAAGACAGGCTTATTGGGAGGTGGAAGCTGGAGAGGCAGGTGCTGAGAAGACTGGGGCAGGTGAGTCTGGAGAGGCAAAAAAATATAAAGCAGATGATGGAGGTACTGGGACGGGTGAGTCTATAGAGGTCGAGTCACCATATGCAGAGGTTACAGGAAAAATTAGTTGAGGTGAGTCTGGAAGGATGTCCTCTTCTTCTCCTCATATATTTCCTTGTAACACTGCAGAGCGTCATTGATCCCTCTTTCGACCTTAGTGTGCCCGGTAACGTTGGGATCATGAGCCTTGAGCTTTGCCAACACTTCCTCTACCAGAGCAAACTTTTCTTCCAATTCCTTATTTGTGAATTTCTTGGGCTCTGAGGATGGTAGTTCTTTGTCCTCTTCAAAAATCATCTTCTCCAGTTGAATGGGGTCCTTGGCAGATAAATCCTCGCCATGAGATTCCAGAAGTTCTTTTACATCATCAGCATCCACCTCTAACTTGAGCGCCGTACTCAGGGCAACTACATTATTGGTTAAAGCCTCAACTGTCTCCTCAAAAC
>JAXCGZ010010461.1:12500-25000 GCA_037179515.1 Halocaridina rubra | reverse complement strand
AAGCATTGCAATTAAAATAAAAAAATCAAACTGAAGTATTCTCAATTACAATATATAGCTAGTAAGCATTGGCCCAATTACTTAAGAATAAAGCTAATTAAGCTATTTCATTAATCAAATAGTACACAATGCATTTGGACATGATGTATGCAAGTACTTTTAAAACAAAACATTTGTCATGGTGTGAATAGTTAAAAAAATTCTCAATTACAATATGTAATTACTATGCAAGGACAAGCTGATATGAGAATTCAATGAACATAATATTAAACTTCGTCTATGATCTTTCTTTACAAAGATCTGCATACCACCTCTCAACCTAAGAACTAAATGAGTGGATTCTTCTGCAAACTCAATGAACACAAAGATTAAATCATGATTCAAATCAATAATAATATTTAAGCAGAAAACAGCTTATTATGATTTTTGCAAATTGTACAATTTATCAATGACACTTATTCTAATAAACTTACATCTAAGGGAGACTCTGAGGTTTTTTCCACAAGTCTTATGCGGGCAGCAAGTCTATCGCATTCACCTGTAAGCATTTTACCCATGCTGTATTTGTGTCTCAGCCTTCTGAAATTTTCGTAATGTTGGGTCGAACAGCTGCTTACATGTTGTGTGAGTGTAGAAACTTCTTGCTCTTCCATAATCTCATTATACAACATTGTTTTGAACTGAGTCAGTGTGGTTATAGATTCAGACACTGAACTCTCAGTTGCCATTTTTGCCAGCTTGTCAGCCTTTTCATTACCTACTATCCCAACATGAGGGGGTACCCATCAAAACTTAACTTGGAGTTGAAGTTTTGCGCAGTTAATAAGAGACTCTTGAATTTCAGCCCTGTGAGTTTTGTAGGAGCTTTTTAATGATCTCAGTGACAGAAGCGCACTCTGTGAGTCACAGAATATGATAGCATTTCTCCTAGCACTGAGAACATGTACAATAGCAAGTTTTAGTCCAACAATTTCACATTCAGTGATTGATGACCATTTTGGCATACTCAATGCTTTGTCAAATATTTGCTGCCCTTCAAAATTTTCATAAACTATAATGCTGCACCCAGATCCTCCTGTACTGCTTGTGTGAGATCCATCAGTGTAAATGCAGTGTTTCATTGTTATTTGGGAAACTAGTTCCAATAAAGACTTCAATTTCATCTAACCAATGATGATTTTTAATATTAGGAGCGACATTCGGACCAGATGATAATAATGGTAAGAGTATTTATGGCCCAATCCTCTAGCAAGGATTTATTAATTGTGCAGGACCACTCTCAGAAAGTAGTGTTGCATTATGTTTTTTTGTCTCATTGGTTATAAGCTTAAATATCTTGGGGTGAATTTGTCTTTCATACTGTATGTTACCTTTTATTAGTGATTTAATGATTGTTGGCGCTGACTGCGGCCCTTGCAAATGACTAGCATTACATGGATGAGGCTGAGCTGATTTCGCTAATTTAACTCCAAATATCACAGCTGACTGTTTGATATGTTCTATCAAAGGTGGGAGGTTTAATTCATGTTGCATATTAATAATTCTGGTGCTCATAGGGCAGCCAAGAATAATCCTCATTGCTTTGTTCTGAATTTTTTCTAGGGTTCTTAAGATAGAGGTAGTCATAGTACAGAGCTGCAGGGTGTGATAGTCGACTAATGACCTGACATATGCGAGATAGAAAGTTCGGCATATGTTAATACCAACACCAGATACCCTATTGGCAAGGAGCTTTAACGGTCTGAGTCTCTGTTGCAGTCTTTCACACAAATCTTTGACATACTCTGTGTGAGGGGGAGAAGGACCTGGTATTCCCAAATATTTGTGATTTTCGCACACCTTAACCATTTGATTGCTTAATACAAGATGAGGCTCTTGCGAGATACTTGAAAAGTACTTTGTTTTTGGAGTTGAAATGACAAGACCAATGTCTTTTGATACTTGAGAAAATTCATTAAGTATTATTTGCATATCATTGGCAGAAAGTGCTCTTATGCAAATGTTGTCTGCATAACATATGATGGTGCATTCATCATTTGGTAGTCTGAGAGACTTGAGAAGCTTATCCATTAAGATGTTAAAGAGAAGGGGAGACAGATCTCCTACCTGAGGAGTTCCCAATGCAAATTCCTTTTCACTGGAAGTAAGATAGCCTTTATAGTACACTTTAGAGATTCGACTACTTAGGTAGCATCTAATTAGTTGCAGTATTTTACCTTTGACCCCTAAAGTTGCTAAATGATCCAAAATAACAGTTTTGTTTGCAATATCAAAGGCATTTTGCAAATATAGAAAAAGAGTGACTTCAGAGCAGTGCTCAACATTCATAAATTCTACAAAACAGTCTTTGGTACTTTTTCCTTTACTAAATCCATACAAATTATTTGATAAATTTCCCTCGAGAGTGAAATCAAGTCTGTTTAGAATGACTCTCGCAAAGGCTTTGCAGAAGCAGGATGTCAGAGAGATAGGTTTTAATTTTATACTTTCTTTTTTTGGAATTGGAATAATAATGCTTTTTTTCCATTGTTCTGGAAGTGTGCCCTCATTATAAACAGTGCTGAATAAAAACTGAATTGGATTAATACCATTACAAATATCATCACTGAGATCTCGGATTACTTGGTAGGTAATGCCATCCTCACCCGGAGAGGTGCTTTTCCCATGGGAGAGAGCAAAATCCAACTCATTTTTGGTTATGTAGTCAATGAATCTGTCCTCTTCCATTGTTCTTGAACAAGATAATTCTATGTTCATCATTCTTTGAAAGTCAAGATTTCTTAATCGTTGTTGAATATCGCAAGGAAGATGTCTTAGAGTACTGTAAGAGAAGTTCTTCAGGAAGAGTTTGGGAATCATTTGTTTGTGACACACTGATGTTTTTGCCTAACAGAGCATTAATTGACTGCCAGATTTTAGAACTACTAGTATGAGCATTGATAGACTGTAGGAAGGTTTGAAAGTGCTTAATTCGGACATCACTTTTGAGCTCACGGTACTCTCGTAGCGTTAGAAGCAGATTTTCAAGAGTGGTTGCATTGTTGTCCCTTTTATACATATCAACTGCACTGTCTACTTGGTTTTTGAATGTGCTTAGCTTGTTATCTTCTGTCCAATTGTTTTTCTTCTTGATTGCTTTGTGTTTAGGCTTGTGTATGTAAGTTCTATGGAATAAATATATCCGTTCTATCAAGAGATCATAGATTTCTTGGCCTGTAATGGTCTAAATATCTATATTTTCAAATGTAGAAGCCCTAAAAGAGCGAAAAGGGGCAACGAATTCGATAGGAATATTTATCTGCGTCCGTTTTTGTGCTTGACAGCTGCCGGAATCGAGTAGGAATGTGCTCTCAAGTGCAAAATGGTCAGACAATAGATCGTCTATTCTTCTACACGTAAAGTCTTTCCCATATTCCAAACCATGATAAAATATGTAGTCTAGTCTACCACCTCTAAGGTGGGTACGCAAACGTGGTCCTAGTAGGGTAAAATTGTTATCACTAATAAACTCATAGAGCCGTCTGCCATTGTAATTACAGGTGTCATCAGATGTTTCTGCAAATTCTTTGTGCCTTGCATTAAAATCTCCAGCGAATATGATGTTCTCATAAATAAGAAGATATGGTAATTTTGCATCATTGAAGGCATCAGTTCCAATATATGAATTACAAACATAATTAGGATTGGTTTTGACATTTATTTTGAAAGTATGTATGTGACATTCTTGTTTATCCTCACCATCATTACTTGGATTAGTGCTGGTTTCGATTAACTGATGGGGAATGCAGTTACTAATATAAGTGGTGAGGCCTTGCTTACTATCAAGCGAATATTTGGAATAGCCTCTTATGTTGCACAACTGATGAGAGTGCAAACTTTCTTGCAGACATACAAACGTTGGTTTCTCTTTTTTAACATAGTGCAAAATATCCACAAATCTTTTCTTCAAAGAATAAATATTGAAAGTTAATATTTTGTAATGCATGAAAAGATCAAAACGCATAATTAGGGCCTTGATAACAAGAATTACAGTAATAATCACAAAAGTAATGAGCACAATAACAATCACCAGTGTCATAACAACAGTTATGGTAACAGTTATGAGAATGATGATTCACACATACAAGCATACACATATATATGTGCACATACCGGCATATATATATATATATATATATATATATATATATATATATATATATATATATATATATATATATATATATATATATAGATATATATATATATATATATATATATATATATATATATATATATATATATATATATATATATATATATATATATATACATATATATATATATATATATATATATATATATATATATACATATATATATATATATATATATATATATATATATATATATATATATATATATATATATATATATATATATATATATATATATATATATATATATATATATATATATATATATATATATATATATATATATATATATATATATATATATATATATATATATATATATATATATATATATATATATATATATATGCAGACACATGCACACACACACACATGCACACATGAAAATACCTAATTATAGCAATAATCAGGAAGTTAAGGATTATAATAACAATCACTAGTGTCACAACAATAACCATACCAACAGCTATAGGAATAGTGATACACGCATACATGTATGCACTTATATATATACATATACCTGGACACATATATGCACATACATGCACATACACAGATGCATACATACAAATACTTGGATGTCGTATGACTTCCGTCATACTGAAGCCAGAATCTGAAACTTGTAACAAATCTTGAGGGGTAATGGTTGGTCGAGGGCACAGATATTTTATTACATGCCCTCACTTTTATTGAGTATTGGGGTGCCGACCATGTGTTCCCTTGGGACCACCAAGATTTATGGCTAGGCACCTGGAACTAACCGCTGGCGCCATGCACCCCCCAAGAGGCCTACAGGGTAAGGGACCCTCGGTCCTCGAAAACACCACAAGTCGTGAAGAGAAACATGTGAGGCTAGAAGTCAACGGTGAAATAGAATACTCTCCCAATTGTTTTCTGCGGTACAGCCAATGTTTGTAGAAAGTGTCAAGGAGATATATGACCGGACCCATGAGACTTGGCATCCGACATGGAGTGCCTGAGGAGGGTGGGAAAGGCCAAGAAGTTAGCCAATTCCTAAACCACAAGAAACACAAACATTTAACCCGTACGTATGTACATGCCCTGGAGAGTTACCCAATAGCCACGCTCTGACCTGGAACTTTTCCGTTCTATAGGTTTGTTGAAACAGCGCCGCCCCAAAATAGGGGCGGACTCCACTTCGAACCTGGCGTTGATTTGCAGGACTAGATGTCACTCGAGTTCATTGGCAGGATTGGATGTCAAGCCACGCCCTGCCCCGGGGGTATTTCAAGAACCACCCAGGGCAGACACAGTTAGTTAGAACTTTGCCAGGGGCACGAATAGATCAGAGATTGTGATAATCATAGGGTGGGGGCATTGAGGCGTCGAATGTGTTGTACTCTAGAATAAATTAAGATAAAGGAATCACTGCTTGTCCATTCTTACCTTGTACCCGTCTGGTACTAATAATTATAACATAGTAATTTAACATTACGTCAGTGGTGACAAACGGTGAGATAACCCAGTCATCTTACAAAGTGTGAATTCAAATGGAAGTCCAAAAGTCATACGACAACTTGGTGGCAGCGCAGTACGGATCATCACGCCTGGAAAACATAGGAAGAGACTCTCATAACAGAAGAAACCAGTGCGAAGAAAAGAAAATAAGAATGGCAAACGCAGAAATCCAACATCTCCCAATTCAAGAAATGAGTGACGAGGGAAAACACTGGAGAACTCTCGAACTGGAGGAGCACATGCGGCACCTACAAACTCCTGCCGACGCCGCTCCGTCGAGAAGGAACTTGGTCGACGCCGACAGAGAAACCGACGCCTCAGACATCGACGAACAGCCTGCCGCTCCGAGCCCCGTGGTGACACAGGGAACGCAGCAGGACAAGCCCCCACCCCTTGCCCTGGTTGTAAAGGAGCCTCGAGTCAAAAATTCATCTTTATACCTCGATGGCGCAAATGTAAAAGACCTCGAATGTCCGTCCATTATTCCCGCGACCGACTTCCTGAAATACTTGGGTCCGCGGATGAGAAGTGACGAGTGGTCAAACAGAAAATATAATGAAACTTTTAAGGAACTATTCCTAAGATATTTCTTAGTAAGCCGAAGTGTGACCGTAGCATTGAGTGAAAATGCCCATTACAAGAAATATAAGTTGCCGGATCCGACCAAGAAGACGGCGATTCGTCGATTTTACTCGAGAGAAGGAAAACCCCCTCCTTCCTTGCCTTCTGCCGAGAAGTTCTTCAGGATCACCTCCTTAAAATAGCTAAGTACTTGTGATCTGTATCCAGTGAGTAATGGGACAATTAGTAAAAGAAATTTAGGTCGGTGGACGCCGCCATTTTATCTTGTAGTTATGCTTTGACTCAGCCAACCCGCCTATAAGGGGTGTGGCGCCTAATAAGTTGATAAAAGTAGAATTTCTGTACCCATTACTAACATGGATAATTTGTACTAATAGCTATAAGCAGTAATAAACTCCGTTTTTTTTTATAATTTGAGTAATGTAAAGAAATTGCGTTGGAATGTGTTTCATTTATTTGTATTAATGCCTAAATTGAATTTTAAGAACGCGAATGTATTGATTTTAATTGAAAATTTAATATACGTGCAATCACTATTACAGTATATTAATTTCTTAAGCGTAAGAATTTTAGTGAGAAATATACTTGCATCTGCTTTTAAGGTCTTTCATAGACCACGTGTGATTTTCGAGAAAGGAATGCGGAAGTGACCAATCGATCTCCCAACCTCGTTATTATAAATCTGTAGTAATTGTACTGATCTTTGATATTTAATGTACGTGAAATCATTGTTATATTAATTTCTTAAAGCGTAAGAAATTGAGTGTTAAGATTGCGCCTGTTTTCAAGGTTCTTTCTTTTTTTGTTTGTTTTTTCTCCGCGGGAGTAATGTTTTAGCGAAAGAAAGACATATATGATAGATTGTTTTTTTTAATGTTGTTATGATGAAGAGATTAACATTACGATACGTGTGTGGCATGCTTATTTGAAGAATAAGAAATTTTGTGATATTGTTTAGAGATGAGTTTTTTAATTTTGCGCTATGCAGGTGAAAGTAAGAATAAATTAGAGGAATTTGTGCTGTCCTAGAATAGGGAAGGTTTTTCAGTGTCACCCAAACGTAGCTTCAAGGGAGTAGAATGTTTGTTTGTTCGTTAGAATGGGACCTAGGACTAGTGAGGCAGTCTGTGACCGTGCGGCCCAACCGAGATTTCACCCTTACTCTTCTTCAGAGAGATCGGGAAAGGGAAACCAACGTTGTAAATTAAAGGGAATTTTACAGAAAGGGGACGATTGTTTTGTAAGTGATGCAGCGAGTGAGGCAGAGAATGAGTATGAATGACTGGGGGTATAATGGGGGGTTGCTCTAGTGGGTGAAATCGCGGAAAGCACCGTTAGGAAGCACGATTGGGGAGTCTCTGCGAGGGTCGTTCCCCTGCTCCGCCAGGTTCTTCTGCATGCCATATCAGAGTATTTTTATGGGAGGTGATGCGCTGTTGCAATATCTAGTGAGGGATATTTTTGAGAAAATGATTCTCCACCTGCCCAGATATGGTTGAGATGCCAAGTTTGTTTTATTTTTGTTTTGTCCCCTACTCCGCCAATGAGATTATTATTCGATTTCCGAGAGAGATTCCAAGATAGATATTACGCGATAAAGGACGTGAATCTATGAATGATTCTTTATTTTCTTTGCTAGCTACAGTATATACATTATTTGTCAGGAGAGATATGTTAGTTTGATAAAATAAAACTTTGCGAGTTTTAGCCATGATAATGTTTATCAAAATTATTTCAGCTTGGTCATAAAGAAAGAGTGAGAGCTGACACGAAATGACCACAAGAATGTTACACAGCTGTTTCCCGTATTTGAGAGAGCAGAAGTTGATCCAGAAGCCAAAAGCACAGGGGAGAAAACAGCGCCCACATGCGCACCCCCGTAAAAGCAAACAGACAGAACAGTTATAAGTCGAACTCCTCCCTGTTCTGAAGGAAATTCTGTTGTTTAGTAATTTAAATAAGTCAAATTCGAGATAGTAAAAGAATATATATATATATATTTTCTGTTTGAATTGTTCATGTACAACTCCTTACGAGATTTTGAAACTTAAGCAAAATGCATTCTTTACTGTTGCTAATGAAATATGATTTTTGTTTTTTATTATTGCATACACAGAGATAGACTTTTTATATTCTTTGATACCCATTCTTGTTATATAGTTTTTTGTATTGAAGAAATCTTTAAAATCTTAATTTAAGAGTTTTGAAAAGATTATCTAGAAATAATTATTGTTAATTACTGTTACTGTTATGAATTTGAAATTATAATTGAGCTAATTAAGATAATTAAGATTCTCAGAAATTATATGTTGAGTTTTAAATTTAAAATTAATGATATTTAAGTCACTATAAGATGTCTGTTAAGAAAAAGATATTTGTACTTTTGTTGATAGTAATAGAGATATTGTCACATATGATTTTAATCTTTTGCTTTAATTTCGTCAGAGTGTGTGTGCTTCGACTCAACCCTCTGATTTATAGCAAGAAAAGAGAGAGATTGTCATTATAGACGAGGATGTGTATGCTGTTACAGTAAAGTCCTTAGCAATATTAAACAGAAAGGAATGGATTTATGCTTCGACATATCTGCAGTTGTACACTAAGTTCTTTTTGCTTTTGTTTTTGTTAATGGGGAATAAGAATAGCCCTCTGCCAATAAACGTGAAACTCTATCGATAGTCATTCCTCACGTTTGTTCACTTTCATTTGGTTATTTATTATTTTATTATTAGAGATACTCTGCGACACTTTTTTATTTTCAGTACAAGTTAAAGGACGGGGGCCCGTCTCAGCTGACCACAGGGTGGAGACCGTGACATATTTAAAGGTCACCCTGTTGCTCTCTCTCTCTCTCTCTCTCTCTCTCTCTCTACCTTTCACTCGACTCTGAGACTGACAGAAGCTCCTTCTGATACTACAAGAACGTTGCCGTCACTGATTCTTTTTTTGTGTTTTTTTCCAGCGAAGCTAGGCGATAATTGTGCCTACATTTTATTGTGGTCGATAGATTGTTGCATGCTGTTATTGCATAAATACTGATAAGACATCGGTAGTACCGCCATTTGCATAAATATTTTTGCCACATGTCGCAACTGTTTAGAGAATAGATAGAACTCCCATTGACAAATTGTGGAGCCAGCAAGTTGCCACTTATGCTATATATATACATAGATTATGACAGCAGGAATTTGAATAGTAAAAGAGACTGTTTTAGAATGAGCATTACTATGAAATATAAGTATAGAACTCTGTTCTTACTTCTGAATGCCAGTCTCCATTGTATATATATTGATATTTCTGATTTAGTATACTTATTTTTATTGTTTATTATTCTTATTTTGATCATGATTATTAGTAATGTTATTATGTTGACTGATATTGTTGCTATCTCTCAATGGCCTGTTGCTAACTATTATTTTTGAAATGAAATCAGCAGTAACCTGATGATTTGTATCTTTTAACTGAATTCATACTTGATGTTATTGTAGCCACTGCTAATAAGAATATTTCTTTAGTGGCTTTTCTCAGTATTCAGTGATTATTCTTTTTGATGTCTATAGTAAAGTAATGCTATGTAGCAGTTTCTCAGCTAAGTCCTAAGTATCTTGGAATAATAATCTAGTTGTGTAGACACATACCTTCCATTACCACCCTATTCCTAGGAAGCCCCGACCTGCAAGTTCTAAAAGTCTTTAGATTTTGTCCGCTCAGACAAGTCCCTAGTGCCCATTGAATAGAGATTGCAATCACTTGCAGTTGCAGGGGAGGCAAAGTATAGCCTCGATTACCAACGTATGGCCATTGTTGGTACCCTGAAGTCATAGGGAACCTTTCTTACAACTGTAGTAGTGACATAGGTTCAAATTTTCATCCCGAGGTCTGCTTCGAGGTCTGCTTCGAAGGTACGTGTGGATTGCCGTACGGAAGAGAAATCGCTGTGACATTGCAGGTCTCCTGCGTGGTGGTCTTAGTCAAGATCGGCCGAGGGCGGGACGAGGAAGCCAGGCTGGAAGGATTAGAAAGGTGCATCGGTCGCTTCCTCTTTGTCTTGCCTATCTTGGAAATGGAGATAATTTATGGTAACAAACCTGGGCCTGCAGCAAGGACGGCGGGGGAGTGAAAAAAATGAAATCCCAGAGAGAAACCGTGGAATCACGCCTAGCAAGAATTCATGAGCAAGGTAAAGAGAAAACAAAAGTCTTTAATGCCATGTAAACGAATTGATGAAATCCCAGAGAGAAAGAAGGGTATTTAAAAATCCCTTATTAGTTGTTGGAAAGAACAACCCACGCTTTAGAACTGAAAAAAATGGGAAAGAAAAGGTCCCCTTTTATTACTTGTTTTACCTAGTTTTAAGATAATTTTAAGCGACAACTCAGAGACTCCCTTAAAGATAGTTTTGAATAAGTGCCTTTGATGGATTGTATGATTTGCACCGACAGTAATAAGTTGTCTTCTGTTTGAATAATATTAGTGTTTTGCTTTAGCATTGTCATTGTTTGAATCATGATTTAATCTTTGTGTTCATTGAGTTCTCATATCAGTTTGTCTCTGGATAGGAATTGTACATTGGAATGATGAATGTTTTCTGACTTTTCACATCGTAACCAATAGTTGTTTCAGGAGTAGTTTTTAAGGCCTAATTTTAAGACAAATCAATGCCCCATAGTAACGACAGGAAGTTTCCATTTATGTTATTGTCTATCGCATTTTAAATGTTCTACATGATTTATCTTTTTACTGTAGCTAACCAACTTTTGTAAATCTTTTGAAAAAAGGAGAGAAGTAGACACAGTAACGTCATGATCTAAACTAACTTGTGATCTTAATTAGTATTTAATAATGAGTAGTTACACACTGAAATCCTAATGATTAAAGTTAATTGTATTTGTTGAATATAGGAATGTTTGTACTAAAGATTGTTTAGTGTTCATAGAACTAGGAATTCTTAGAAAATAGCTTAAATAATTCGGCCCCATTTCTATTGTAAACTAATGTTAGCTAGGATATGTCCAAGAGCTCTCGAAAAATTATCCCATGCCTCGACTGAAATAAGAGATATTTCAGTTTTGGTTGGGAGGGATGTCGTATGACTTCCGTCATACTGAAGCCAGAATCTGAAACTTGTAACAAATCTTGAGGGGTAACGGTTGGTCGAGGGCACAGATATTTTATTACATGCCCTCACTTTTATTGAGTTTTGGGGTGCCGACCATGTGTTCCCTTGGGACCACCAAGATTTATGGCTAGGCACCTGGAACTAACCGCTGGCGCCATGCACCCCCCAAGAGGCCTACAGGATAAGGGACCCTCGGTCCTCGAAAACACCACAAGTCGTGAAGAGAAACATGTGAGGCTAGAAGTCAAGGGTGAAATAGAATACTCTCCCAATTGTTTTCTGCGGTACAGCCAATGTTTGTAGAAAGTGTCAAGGAGATATATGACCGGACCCATGAGACTTGGCATCCGACATGGAGTGCCTGAGGAGGGTGGGAAAGGCCAAGAAGTTAGCCAATTCCTAAACCACAAGAAACACAAACATTTAACCCGTACGTATGTACATGCCCTGGAGAGTTACCCAATAGCCACGCTCTGACCTGGAACTTTTCCGTTCTATAGGTTTGTTGAAACAGCGCCGCCCCAAAATAGGGGCGGACTCCACTTCGAACCTGGCGTTGATTTGCAGGACTAGATGTCACTCGAGTTCATTGGCAGGATTGGATGTCAAGCCACGCCCTGCCCCGGGGGTATTTCAAGAACCACCCAGGGCAGACACAGTTAGTTAGAACTTTGCCAGGGGCACGAATAGATCAGAGATTGTGATAATCATAGGGTGGGGGCATTGAGGCGTCGAATGTGTTGTACTCTAGAATAAATTAAGATAAAGGAATCACTGCTTGTCCATTCTTACCTTGTACCCGTCTGGTACTAATAATTATAACATAGTAATTTAACATTACGTCAGTGGTGACAAACGGTGAGATAACCCAGTCATCTTACAAAGTGTGAATTCAAATGGAAGTCCAAAATTCATACGACATGTATACTCACATGCAAACACGCATATATATACATGCACACAAATACACGTGTGCACATAAGCATGAATGCATACCAATGTATGCACACATACATACATAAACACATGAATACACATACACATAAACATCAGTACAGTAAGATACTTATGCATGTTTGCATAAGCATGCATATACACAGAATATTTTTGTACACATGTGCACA
>JAXCGZ010010461.1:5000-7500 GCA_037179515.1 Halocaridina rubra | reverse complement strand
CCTACAGTCTATCAATGCTCATACTAGTAGTTCTAATATCTGACAGTCAATTAATGCTCTGTTAGGCAAAAACATCAGTGTGCCACAAACAAATGATTCCCAAACTCTTGCTGAAGAACTTTTCTTACAATGCTCTAAGACATCTCCCTTTGAAAACCTTCCTTGCGATATTCAACAGCGATTAAGAAATTTTGACTTTCAAAGAATGATGAACATAGAATTATCTTGTGCAAGAACAATGGAAGAGTACAGATTCATTGACTACATAACCAAAAATGAGTTGGACTTTGCTCTCTCACATGGGATGAGCACCTCTCCGGGTGAGGATGGCATTACGTACCAAGTAATCCGAGATCTTAATGATGATATTTGTAATGGTATTAATCCAATTCAGTTTTTATTCAGCACTATTTATAATGAGGGCACACTTCCAGAACAATGGAAAAAAGCATTATTATTCCAATTCCAAAAAAAGAAAGTACAAAATGAAGACCTATCTCTCTGACATCCTGCTTCTGCATCAAGTCTGTTAAGAACGACTGTCTCAAGACAGTCGTTCTTAACAGACTTGATTTCACACTCGAGGGAAAATTATCAAATAATTTGTATGGATTTATGAAAGGAAAAAGTACCAAAGACTGTTTTGTAGAATTTATGAATGCTGAGCACTGCTCTGAAGTCACTGTTTTTCTATATTTGCAAAATGCCTTAGACATTGCAAACAGAACCGTTATTTTGGATCATTTAGCAACTTTAGGGGTTAAAGGTAAACTACTGCAACTAATTAGATGCTACCTAAGTAGTCGAACCTCTAAAGTGTACTATAAAGGCTATCTTACTTCCAGTGAAAAGGAATTTACACTGGGAACTCCTCAGGGAAGTTCTGTCTCCCCTTCTCTTTAACATCTTAATGGATAAGCTTCTCAAGTCTCTCAGACTACCAAATGATGAATGCACCATCATATGTTATGCAGACGACATTTGTATAAGGGCACCTTCTGCCAATGATATGCAAATAATACTTAATGAATTTTCTCAAGATTCAAAAGACATTGGTCTTGTCATTTTAATTCCAAAAACAAAGTACTTTTCCAGTATCTCGCAAGAGCCTCATCTTGTATTAAGCAATCAAATGGTTAAGGTGTGTGAATATCACAAATATTTGAGAATACCAGTTCCTTCTCCCCCTCACACAGAGTATGTCAAATATTTGTGTGAAAGACTGCAACAGAGACTCAGACCGTTAAAGCTTCTTGCCAATAACGTATCTGGTGTTGGTATTAACATATGCCAAACTTTCTATCTTGCATATGTCAGGTCATTAGTCGACTATCACACCCTGCAGCTCTGTACTATGACTACCTCTATCTTAAGAACCCTAGAAAAAAATCAGAACAAAGCTATGAGGTTTATTCTTGGCTGCCCTATGAGCACCAGAATTATTAATATACAACATGAATTAAACCTCCCACCTTTGATAGAACATATCAAACAGTCAGCTGCGATATTTGGAGTTAAATTAGCGAAATCAGCTCAGCCTCATCCATGTAATGCTGGTCATTTGCAAGGGCCGCAGTCAGCGCCAACAATCATTAAATCACTAATAAAAGGTAACATACAGCATGAAAGACAAATTCACCCCATGATATTTAAGCTTTTAATCATTGGGACAAAAAACATAATGTAGCACTATTTACTGAGAGTGGTCCAGCACGATTAATAAACCCTTGAGAGAGGATTGGGCCAGAAATTCTCTTTCCAATATTATCATCTGGTCCGAATGTCGCTCCAAATATTAAAAAACATCAATGGCTAGATGAAATTGAAGTCTTTATTGGAACTAGTTTCCCAAATAACAATGAAACACTCTGCATTTACACTGATGGATCTCACACAAGCAGTACAGGATGGTCTGGGTGTAGCATTATAGTTTATGAAAATTTTGAAGGGCAGCAAACATTTGACATAGCACTGAGTATGCCAAAATGGTCATCAATCACCGAATGTGAAATTGTTGGTCTAAAACTTGCTATTGAACATGTTCTCAGTGCTAGGAGAAATGCTATCATATTCTGTGACTCACAGAGTGCGCTTCTGTCACTGAGATCATTAAAAAGCTCCTACAAAACTCACAGGGCTGAAATTCAAGAGGCTCTTAACTGCGCACAATTTCAACTCCAAGTTAAGTTTTCATGGGTACCCTCCCATGTTGGGATAGTAGGTAATGAAAAGGCTGACAGGCTGGCAAAAATGGCAACTGAGAGTTCAGTGTCTGAATCTATAACCACACTGACTCAGTTTAAAACAATGTTGTATAATGAGATTATGGAAGAGCAAGAACTTTCTACACTCACACAACATGTAAGCAGCTGTTCGATCCAACATTATGAAACCTTCAGAAGGCTGAGACACAAATACAGCATGAGTAAAATGCTTACAGGTGACTGTGATAGAGTTGCTGCCCGCATAAGAGTTGGTTATAGAAATATATGGGAGGTGA
>JAXCGZ010010460.1:0-30168 GCA_037179515.1 Halocaridina rubra | reverse complement strand
TTAATTCCTCAACTCCAACCTGTCGGTGTTCACTCCCACTCGAATGGTGATTAATAATGACACATGAATCCACAACAAAAAGTTATGACATGTGCTTTGCCAGGAAGTTTTGTATATTGTTATAATTTTTAATATTATTATTAGTTTTATTGCAATACGGGCATTCCGCTAATATTTTGTCTATATTGTCAAGTTTTTTTTTTATATTTTTTATAGTGCAAAGAAAAACGCAAGGCTGTAACCGGAAGTGTGTTGGCATTAGAGTTGCTTATGAAAAAATGGTGCCCTGCGACCAACCCTTCCATGTCGATGAGGAAGATTTCTTTTCTGTCATCAGAAATATAGACACAATGCAGTATAATTATCGTATAGTAGTTAATAAGGGGGCCACGTTAGCAGTTGTTTTATGTCTAGTTTTTCATGTAGATTTGGTTTAATAAGGGGACCATGGTAGTGGTTGTTTCTTGGCTAGATTTTCGTATAGTTTCTAGTTCAATAAGAGCACCACAGTAGCGGTTGTTATCATATAGATTTTGGTTAATAAGGGAACCATAGTAACGATTATTTTATGTATAATTTTTCATGTAGTTTTGGTTTAACAAAAGTACCACAATAGCATAGTGGTTAGACAACTCTGCTGGGAAGTGACAGACTCATGGTCGAGCCCACCTTGGGCTTGGAAGGCATCTAGTTTTAGTTCCTTAGCTCTTATATGTCTTTGTCCTACTCCATATTGGGGATTAAAGACACATTCTTGTAGTATCTCTTGACTTCTTTCACTCGCCATGCCTATTCGCATTCAAGGAAATGGCGGTAGTTCACTGATAGAGTGCGTGAGTTGGAATGTGACTGATGCGGGTACTGTCCCACCATGGGGCATTAGGAAGGGCATCCATCCTTAATCTTTAGCTCCAGTGTGCCTGTGTCCATCCCATATGTATGACTGAATTATTTTTTTTTACCCCAGGATAGGTAAATAAAATTGCTTTCATGTGGTCTGGGTGCAAAAAGACATAAGTAAAAAGAAACTGAGATGGAGGTGTTGTGGTATGTTTGATGTGATGGTTTTGACAACATGAAACGATCTACCCAATCACAAACCAGGGTGCAAAGATAATTGTATATATTTGAGGACTGGTAATAGTGATAGAGTGGTTGAGGTTTCACTGCCTGACATGGTCTGAGGTTAGAAAGGGCATTCATTCAGGGTAATAGGCACTTGCCATAACCAAAGTCTGTGACGTAAAACAAATCACAGTAATATTAGTGATGGGGTTTGTAGAGTTCACAGTGTTACATCGATAAGGGTGAGGAGCTAAGAGGAGTAATTGATATGTGTTATCTTTGGAGAATATGTATGTTTTGACTTACAAGGGGTGATAATGACTATTGTATATGTATGTAAGAATATTTGAAGCCGTCATATACTGGGCATATTTTTGAGTCTGTTCTACTAGTAAATGACTCGCATCATGAAATACCTTTCAAGTTACATATGTTTTACATTTAGATATAGATAAGATGTATATTTCAGTCGTAGATGATATTTTTCATTATTAAGACACCTGTAAGAGTTTTTCAAACTCGATGCCTGTCATGCCTATCTTAGAAACATCCGTCCTTTTCTTTCATCTCATTAACAATTTTATGCCATTCCCCATGAGGGAGGGGACAAGAAAACCTTAATCCCTCATGTGCCTTAAAATCCGACTAAATGGGGCAGAGCAGAGGGACTTGGAATTCCCTCCTTTTGTATTTTCCTCCCACAAAGAGTCTATTTTGCTTTGACTCGGCCATGCCTCTTAAAAGGAGGAGGACAGCTTTTGTTTATAGATAAATATTGTTGTATTGAGGATCACTTTCATTGTAATAAATTTGAGGATATATTACAGGTCAAGTACGAGGTTTACCCAACACTTCATGAACTCAAGGATAAACATGCTATTAGGAAGATTTTCGAGGAATATGCTACTAATTGGTACATGAATTTCATTAACCAAATCAACGTGCAGGGAGAACACGAAATTGCTGCTTCCCGAGCTGGTAGCATCACTGGCCAAAGTGTGGCGTCAGAACGAGGAGTGACAGAATCTGTGAAGAGCTGTGCTGATACAAATAACTTTCATTCCCTCCAGTATTTGGCATATCTCCTGGGTGTGCACAGGGAAGACGTGTACTTCATTTTGGGGAACTTGGCTTCCAAAAATGGAAGATTTGAGGAAGCTGTGAAGCTTTGTCAGTAAGGATTAATTTTCTTCATTGTCCGTTTGTACTTTCTGTAAAAGTTTAAAGGGAAGAGACTGGACTACCCCCTCCGTATTGTAAAAGTTGACCGAATGGTTTTGAGAAAGGGGAGTGAGAATCTTTTTGTTCGTTTGTAGTTTTCAGAGACAGTTTAAGTGGGGAGACTGGACTACCCCCTCTGTGTTCTCCTGCATGTCGTAAATGTTTGGCAATGGGTGCCCAGTGAGAGGAGTGGGAATATGTCCTCTGTATTTTCCGTCCACAAAGAGTCACGTTTTTTGTTTTGATTCGGCCAACCTCCTTTTAAAAGGGGATTATGGGGCTTTTGTATATAGATAGATGAAGTTTAAACCTGGAAAATAGATCTGGGGTTGGAAGAAAAATTAAAGGTTAACATCATTTAATGCTTTTAGCATACAGATACTTAACACTACTATAAGTAGAGATGTATTAGGGTATAGTTTTTAGCTCTTCATTTATTTATTTATTTATTATAATCTTTGGCTGTTACTACCATGATGAAAGTAACAAGAGAAATCATAAAGTGTAAATAAAGTATAATATAATGAGAGAGGTTTTGTGAATGTGGAGTTTTCCAACTCATTAGTAATATATCTAGAATGGCTTCCTTATAATCATCCCCCAAGTTATTTTGTTCTTTTAAATTTTTAGGTGTCAATATTAACTCCATTTGACAGAGGTGGACTCAGACAGGTTGCAGCTGCGAAATTATGACTGAATGCCCCTATTAATACCTAGCAGTGTGTCAAACATGGGTTTTCATTTACCATGTTGAGTGCTCTAACCACCGAAACTACTAATTTTTTCTTTTTTAATGTGTATTATTCTACATATGGGAATGGACACACTTATTGAAGCAGGGGAATCAAGGAAGGATGCCCTTCCAAACTCCCTGATGTCGACTCCAACACCGGTCTGCTACTTACCGAATTGAGCTCTGACAACTTTTTCATTTTCTTTATTTCTTTAACCTATTTTACTGCCTTTTATCTAGTAAAGTAAAATGACATCTGTGCAAATCACGCCTACATAGTTGTTCTTTGTATTATGTGTTACTATTCATCCCCATTTGAATGAGGGTGGACACAGTTAGGAGATGGAGAATGAAGGCTGGTTGCCTTTCCTAATATTTTACAGTGGACTCCAAGGCAAGTTTGTCATTTCCTAAACCAAGGGCTTTAACCACTGTGGCACCATGGTCCCCCCAAACCACGGATACATAGTTGTAAGTATAATTTAGATACATGTTGGTCACATGTCCAATGGTCACTATGGTTATGTGATAGTGCTTGCCACTATGAGTAGTCAGGTCGACGGCTCATGGTCTGCGGTTAGCAAGGGCATTCACTCAGGGTAACAATCACACCTGCCAAAACTGAAGTCCATTGCAAGAAGGCACTGTCCTTGCCCTTAATAGAAAAAGGGAATCCGTGATGTAAAACCGATTTCATGTATGCTGTTAGAAAGTTCTGAGAAATTTAAGTTTTATATTTTAGGTCATTGTTCTCTAGCCCCCATCCCTTCTCATATACAAAGGTTAAAGTCATTCACCTCCTTCCAGAATGATAATGGAAGACACTCTCATAATGGAGCACACGACGGTTGTTGTGGAAGTGCTGAAAGTAGCTGTAGAGAGCCAGCTATTCCATTTGAATAATCCCGCAGCCTCTTCGTTATACATGAATAACTCTACTTTAATGGAGCAAAATTCAAATATCAAGTGTCACACTGACCTCAACAATGTCATATACGAATTAGTGTCGTCCGCTTTGGTGCTGTGTTGCCCAGGTTAGTGAAAGAAATTTGAGAGAATTTTGATAAATGCAGTTATGCTCCTGAAGAGTTTTAACAGTGTTCAGGCTAGGGCATGAATGTTATTCATTTTATTTTATAAGAAAGTCCTAAATTTACTGCTATATTTATTTTATTACATCTGAGTAAGTGATTAGAGTATATATAATTTGTATGAGGAAATTCAAGGTTATCTTTTAAGTGTATACATATGTTTATATTGTTTTTATTTGTGTTTATACTTAGCTCTCGTAATTTCTTTTTTATTGTATAATTTTCTTTTTCTTCAGAGATATGAAGTATAATTGTCTTATTTCAGATCAGATAGTATCACTATTAGAAATTGGACAGTGGTGCCAACTTGGTAGCACTTTATACTCTCAGTGTCACGTGGAAGGCATCTACATGCAGGGATATGCCGTTGATAGCAGCGACCCGTATAATAAGTGGAAATTCACTCCACTCTATATTGACGCCAGCATGCCCATTGAGAATGGACCAGTAACATCTGTGTTAGCAGAGGCCTTTCAAGCATGGTTAACTTCGCAAACTAAGAAAACTGGCTCTAATGCATATCCTTACAGCGACTCAGGCGCAGATGTGAACGGTACGCTAGAGAGCGTACATTTGACCAATTGTCTGTGTAGTCTGATGAACCATCTGCGTGAGAGAGGACACGATGTCCTGGCAATATGTATTTCACTTAAGCTAACCCCGCCTATGAAATCCTCTGAGTCAGCGTGTTCTACAAGTGGCACTCATGGATACCAGCAAATCCTGAACATTCTTTTTAAGATTATAGGAGGGAAGAAGCCAGACATACCGTTTGCTGTCAGTTTACTTACTCTTCTGCACAAGAAAGAAGCTCTAAAAGCTTTGAACGAATTAATCAAGAGGTTCGGTGTGGAATACACGAAGTTACTCTCTGTTGCTACGGCTGGTAAGGATTTCTGTACTCTGAATGGCCTCAGGGAGGTTGGTGAACAATTTAGTGTCATGCATAAGAGATCTTCTTGGGGTAAGCGACTTTCGGAGTTCAGTATATCATATAAAGAAGCCTTTAAGAATGCCAAAGCTGTTGGCAAAGTTTTATCAGATCTGTTAGCACACCCTGAGTGCCCTTTCTCTCTTGTTTACGAGTACTGTGAAGATTTTGATTTGGATATTACAGAGGCTCGTATACTGTACTTGAGGACAACCCTTCACTCCTGGTCTCCAGAGCCACCTTCTGAAGAAGTTAGGCCAGGTGCTCTTGTGCAGGTAGAGCCTCCTCGACAGATATTCTCCAAGTGCCAGGCCATTATTGATGAGATTAGCAACCAGTCACATTTGCAAGAAATGCTAATAGGAGAACTCGATGGACTTAGTTCCTACAATTATGAACTTCTTGAATTGATCATGGAGCAATTAATTCTTTTGGAAGTGGACGAACAAAGACGTCAGCACTTATCGCGAGGTCTAGAAGTAATCGACTTCTTGCGTGTGTATCCGAGGTATTCACCTCCGGGAGACTTGGAAATTGACGAGTGGGTACGTTCCCATCCGCAAAGTCTCTGCCCACCGAAGATTTCGAATTATCGTCTCCCATTCCACGACTTTTTCCGCCGCAGCAAATCTATGATCAAGATAGTTGAAGCTGAATTGAATGTATCCACCATAGATATATGGTTGAAGGCGTGTCAAACACTGAAATTAAATGCTGATCAGCTGTGCATGTTCGCATCGCAAAATACTGTTACAGCAACACTTGAACAAGAAAGTAATGGTAACAACAAGCATAGTAGTGAAGAAAATGCTTGGCAAGTTTGCAGTGGAAACAATTCTTTACTAGAGAATATAAAAAATGTAGTTGGAAAAATAAAGCACAATGAATTGGCAACAGCCTGTGCTAACTGGGTTGTTAATCGTCTTCCTCCAGGTTTTGATAAAGTCAAAGCAGCTGAAAATTGTATGATTCTGGCTGAAGAGTGGAGGGAGAACTGCACCGACTCAAAGGCAGCTGAGGCGTACGAGCGCATGAACAGCAGATACACGCAGTTAGCCGTCGAACATGCTCTCCACAAGTATGGCTTAGCCGAACCCAAATACATTGCCTTAACACGAACGCCAATTGACCTGATATTTGCGCTCTATCAGCATCCCTCTCTGGACTCCCTGGCGACACTTAGTACTCATTCAATGCCTGATATCAATAGTTGTGTATCATATATTTGCTCTGTAGCTGGTTTCAGACAAGTTGCCATTCAGTTGGACCTGTTAGAAAAATGGCTCCCCCCTCCTGAGTCAGGTGAGGCTTTGAACACTGATGAAACCGTGACTGACTTCAAGATTGCCTTTGATCCAGTCTCGACCTCTGAGAGTGACTCTCATAATGATGCATCTTTGTCCAGAGTCATTTATTTACTTCGATGCTGTCCACAAAATGAAGCCGTGAGTTATCTCTTGAACAGAGCTCTCTGCAAGGATGCAAGCGTTTCCGCAGCCCATTGTTTACGAGCTCTGCGATGCCTATTGGCCATTGCTGATGAGAAAACCATTCAGAAATGCTGTGGTAAAGCTGTTACTTCGATTAGAATGTTCTTGCAGACGATTACATATGTGAGTCGCTTGGAAACCCTGGGTCATGCAACCAATTTCCAGCAGTTTAATAACTTGGATAAGCATGCTTTAGTTGAAGGTCTCTGGAGGTCACAGAGGCACAATCCACAAGCGCTGACACTTGTTACCGACCTTTGTCGTGACTACAAAGTTATGACAACTTCGCTCTGGGGAGCTGTCTTGACCCAGCTGACTAATTTCCTGAAATTAGGTCAAGTGGATATTTTGACATTGGAGAGAATTTTATTACAGATCAAGAGTTTGTCTCATCTGTGGGTTGTGCCTGCATTAACAACTGCTTGGACGACTATCATAAACTATCCATTCTTGAAAGCAAGTTGTCCCATTAGCGAGAGCAGTCTTTCTGCCTGCGTCCACAGCATTGATCTGTTATTGCGCCACTGCCCCGTTGTTGTGTTGACGGCTCCTTTACTGAAGCATTGCACTAATTTGGATCTACCAGTTTTGGCATTGGCTATAGCGTCGGCAGATCAGGTTGAATCCCACGATATCAGGGCAATGGCAGAAAAAATTCCACAATCTAAATTATTATATCGGTATGACAAACTGAAGCAAATGTTTTCGTTTCCTAGGCATGTTGAAGACGTTATTGAGTGCCTTAAAGAGAGAGTTTGAATTACTGAAAAATTTCTGTATTCCTTTGGTGTGGATTCTTATTTACTCATGAAAAACATTTTCTTAACATTGTTGTTAGATTGTTATAAGAAACAGCCGCAAATTATTATTTTTTTTAGTTATTTCATTATCAAGTCCCTTTCACTGTTTCTAGACGTATTAGTAAAATGCTACATACTCTTTTGATTGAAGCCAATCTCTTCTATCTTGACTTGGTACCAGACAGGTTGCAGAATATCTTAATATCATTTGATATGAATTTGTTTCATGCAAAGCATTTGAATACTGACTGTAACTATGATTATTCCACTATGTAGGTGAAAACAGGCAACAACCTAGTACCATTATGCTTACAAGTGTACTTATGTACTCATTTTCAAAGGTCACATATTACCTCTGAAGATGATTATATAAACACACTCGTAAACTTTAAGGAACGCCATTGTTTATTGTTTTCCCTCTGTAGTCACATTTATCATTTCATCTATAGTTTATCAGAACCAAGTACTGTAAACAGATGTGTGAATGAAACATTACATTGTGATATTCTAATATTTCAAGGACATTTATAGATTTTATTGTAGGTCTGGGGCTGGAGAGGGTATTCACTCAGGGTCACAATCACACCTGCCATAGCCGAAGTCCTTTGCATGAGAAGGCACCATGCTAACCCTTAGTAGAAAAGGAGTCCGTGACATGAAAGCGATCACACATTGAATTTATTATAGTTACAAAAAGTTACTATGAGTCTGGCCACTTATCTGTTCTTGCTAGTGTTTTATTATTTGTTTGATGCATTGACTTTACTAAGGATTTCTTATTTACTTGGGTGTTTTGTTTCTTTTAGAAAAACATTCCTTGATATATTGTTCATAAAAGTTATTGGTATATTTAGACATTAGTCTTATCTTCTCTGGACTTGTTCTTATTTAATATGTACAGTTTGGCTTTGATCTTATAAATAAACTATTGCAAAGTTTAAAAATTCTACTTTACCTTCCCATAGTTGTTATGCCTTGTTGCAAAGATTCTTTCCTGCTTACACTGTGGATGACTTAAGCAGAGTGGTTGTGTGGGGGCATTTATGGCAGCCCTTTATCCCCAAAGAACTCAGAGAAGTGAGGTATATTAGCTTCTGATAAATGGGTGCCTTGACTCAGCCACCCCCTTACAAGGAGGATTGCAGCCATTTTTTATGTCTGTACTCTTATAATTATTTATATTGAGTTATCATTGTCTTGTATGGGATCAAATGGAATTTTACACTTCTAGCCAATGAGGTACCATGGCTCCAAAGATAATTTTTGTTGCACTTAATCCACATTCAAATGGAGGTGATATGGATAAGATTAGCAACTAGTAGCACAAGGTCTAGGAACTGGAAAAAGGTAATTAGATTTCTCTAAAGATATCTGGCTAGGTTGGTAGCTTGCGTGACTTTGAGTCATCAGTTCGAGACCCACCATGGTCTTAGGTTAGAAATGGCAGTCACTGAGGGTAATGTTTGCACTTGCCAAAACCAAAAAGTACTTTGAAGCAAGGCAAAGTCCTATCCCTTAATAGAAAATGGAAGTTTGTGACGTAAATCCAAATCATACCTAAACATTTGCGGGATCATAATCATGCATAGTGTATTGAAAATCAAAGAGAAAATTTTTTTCGTCAGAAAAATATAAAAGCATATACCGTATATACTCGTGTATCATGCGACTTTTGAAGACCTTTTTTTGAAGCTAATTTTAGGGGAGTCGCACCATACATGAGATATAAGAATAACATATGTACTGTACTGCTGGCCTAGGCTACGCCGCTGACCAAACTATATATTCATTTACTCTAGTCAAAAAGTACAGCTGTATTTAAAATAAACATAATTTTGATAAAATTCAGGAATGCCCAATTTTCTTGCTTCTTTAATTGCATAACATCTTATATTAATTCGTGTTATAATAAAACCATTTTCTCGGTTTTCTGACACTCACCTTGCCACTTTATCTTCTAAATGTGGCCATTTACACTTAGATCCACGATTTGCACATTTATAAGGAGTAGTTACCACTAATTCCTCATTTTTGTTTTCTCCAGCTTCGGACACAGCATTTCCCGATGCCAAACAGCTTAGCAGCTTGAACATCGTTTGTTTTTTCAGCTTGAGCTATAACTTGCAGTATATTTCCTTGCTGATCTTTTCTCCATGATCACTTTGGGTATAATGTAAAAAAATAAATCAGTCCTATTCTACTTCACGTCATTTGTACCATAAGTAAAGTAATTGTTTACTATTGTATGATGGTTGAAATGATATAAAACAGCTGTTAGCCAATTCCGTTGATAAAAATAAGCGGTTTCTCGTTCAGTTGTTTATAGCTGTACGCGCTTCTATCATTCTCTTTTACTTTTTTAAATTTAAAGATGGGATAAGGAGCTGGAAGAAAAGAGGTTAGTGTATAGTGATTTGGTGTCTCAAAAATGAAACTCGCATGATAAAATGATTTTTTATGGGTGAAAATTTGGTGGCAATACACGAGATCGCATGTTACACGAGTATATACGGTCATTCAGCAGTCATTGGTGCAGTACAATTCAGAAAATGGTTGCAATGTTCTCTATCAAGATTCATAGCAAAGTCATTATTTACAGGATTTGAAATTCTCAGGACTAAGTAACACTTCTGGTATTAGAACTCTAACAACAAAAATCTGTCTTCATGATAGTATAATACAATTCTCTGCTCCCTGATTGGTACAAATATTTATGTAATTCTTAAACTATGACATAAAAATCAATGAGACATGTATATATACACCTTGCTGTTGCTTTTCGTATTATGTCGCTATTAATCCCTATTCAACTGGAGATGTACAATGACTTGTTGGAACTATCGAATTCTAGCTGGATGCCCTTCCTAACACCCCCCGATGGGTATGAACATGTTTTAGTCACTCCAGAATCGAGTTCTTCACTTAGCTATCGTATTTCTAAAGAGAGACATATATAGCTGATGAGCGAGACAAACAAGTCTATCCTCTATGTTCAGAATCTAGACAGATGTGACCAAAAGAGATGAGAATAGTACTTGGAAAAAGAGAATTCCTTCTTCACATTCCCTGTAAGATTAGGGGAGTAATTGAAGTAGGGCAGGAGAGCAGTTATTAAGCAATGCATGCAACTATTAACCCTCAGAGGGCGGGCAATCTACATAAAACATCCTGCCTCAATTGCGTTTGAGTATACACTAACATTCACTCGAGCTAAGTGCTTTATAAACACGAGGAGAAGAATATATGCCATGTAACACCAGAAAACAATGGCATGTCATAGCAAATGTTCTAGCGCCCATTTAATTTTGAAATGCCCTGCAGAATTTGAAGGAAATTTTAATGTTGACTGGGTCCAGTCGCATGCTTGCAAGATGACACAGTCCCCACTTAAAAGGGTTAATCACTTTTTTGGGTACAAAGCAACTGTTGGGATAGGTAAACACAGCCAGCGTATGGAAGTGTCCTGATATATCTGATCTAAAGCGGCCATTATGTTGCTATCAGTTAATATGGTTTTAACAATAAAAAACTAAATCCCATATTACAAAAATCTTGGCAATCTAATTGATAACATAGGCATTCATAATGTATTCAATATAAACTAAATAACCTCTAGTTAATTATAAATATATTCCTTAGTATTTACACTGCAAAGGATATATATATTTCTGGCCATGACAAGATCACAGTTGCATAAATTAAAAATATACAGTATAGTACTATAATAATAATACTGTATTATCATCATTGTTAGTAATAATAATAATAATAATGATGATGCAATATTAAAAATTTAATGTCAATAATTAATCATTCTTACAGAAAAGGAAAAAAAACTCAAGCTAAACCATAAAAAAAAAATTCTCAATAATAGAGTTCAAAAGGAAACAGAACTCAAGAATGATGAACAAAGATATACATGAAAAACTTTATAGACCCTCAGGGGTCTCAAATTCGTATTGCAAGCTACAGAATCATGCCACTACAGCAGACAAAGATTTGCATACCATAACTGATGCAGATCAAGGAAGCACTTTCCTGTTGGTCTTTTTGTCTCAACCTATTACAGTTGTACAGTATACAGGAGGTTGAGGATAGATAATATGCTAAGTTTATATAAGCACTTTGACTATAGGCATATTTTAACTTTCACGGAAAGTCATGGAAGTAGTTAATAGTGTAAGATTAGGGACAACTGTGTGTATATATGTATGGTAGCAAATGCCCATTAAAGAAAACAATAAAAAAAAATTTTAAGTACTTGTTAATTTCGTGATCTTATCTGGTCACCTCAAAGTACTTTGAGAAGGTGACCTGATCAGGTTACGACATTAGTAACTACTTCAAATAAACATTTTGTTGGTTTCTTTAATGGACATTTTCCTACCATTTTAGACTATATGGTAACAGTTTAGTGTTATTAGTATATATATATATATATATATATATATATATATATATATATATATATATATATATATATATATATATATATATATATATATATATATATATATATATATATATATATATATATATATATATATATATATATATATATATATATATATATATATATATATATATATATATATATATATATATATATATATATATATATATATATATATACAGTGGTGACCCCAGCCCACGAGCACCTCAAACCAAGAACAACAAAATTTTGAACAAATTTTGACCCCAACCCAAGAACATACATGTGTTGGCCAAGCCACCATGTGTCCCACTCGCCTGCTCTCAGTTCTGCATTGGTGCCCGCGATGTGTGTTTTGTTCATAACCTGTTCATAGTTCTTACTTTATTTTCCATTGTTTTACCTTTCATATAGCCCTTATTATAGCTCCTAAGAAAGTTAAAAGTGTTTGTGATATTGGGAGACTCTCCTTCCAAAAATTAGTCCACCTCCTCCTCCTCCCCCACCACCATCCATGTATGCCAGCAACAATCATGCACAAAGGTCAATACAGTACTGTTTCTTACCTACTTTATTGTTTTTTAACTACAGTATGTACTCTTTTCTACTGTATTTGTTATTAGTGGGAGAATATAGCTACTTTTTCTAAATGTTAGAATTTGCTATTTTATACTGGGTATCATAGTGTATACTGTATATCTGAATATTATTAATGTAATTATCCTTTTACAGATGAAAAACATTTAACTTGTATTATATTTCATGTTTTTAGTGATTAAAAAATTTTAAAATGAATATTTATTGTGACCAGGAATGGATTAATTGAATTTACATGCTATTCAATGGGAAAAATAAATCCAACCCAAGAACAGTTTTTGGGAATGGATTGAGTTTGTGGGTTGGGGTCACCACTGTATATATACAGTAATCCCTCGCTATATCGTGATTCACCTACCGCGAATTCAGTGCATTGCGGTTTTCTTGGCGAGCTTCTTTTTTTTTTCTGGGTATATGCAAGAATCAATGATATTTGGAAATATTAAAATTTTCAGTATTTTAATTATTTTATTGAAAAAAAAAATCATTATTTTATTGATAAAAAAAAAGTATTTCCCAGCCTAAGAATAATAAAACACTAAAAAATAGTAAAAAACATAAGCTTAAACATGTAACTCTGCACCATATAAAATACGATACCAGTATTGGCGTTTCGGAAAACACGAAGGGTTGCACCTACGTGAGATAGTACATATTAAAATTTCAAATATTTTCATTATTTTATTGATAAAAAATGTATTTCCTACCCTAAAAATAATAAAACAGTAAAAAAAACATAAATTCAAACATGTAACTCACAGTATTGCATCATATAAAATACAATACCGGTATCGGCGTTTCGGAAAACAAAAAGGGTTGCACCTACGTGAGATAGTACATATCAAAATTTCCAGTATTTTCATTAGTTTATTGATAAAAAAAAGTATTTCCTAGCCTAAGAATAACAAAACAGTAAAAAATAGTAAATAACATAAATTTAAACATGTAACTCACAGTATTGCACCATATACAATACTGTACGATAGCGTATTGGCGTCTTGGAAAACACAAAAGGTCGCACCTACGTGAGATAGTACACGGGATGCTATTGGCTGATGGGTGGGAGACGACGCATCACAGAATTGTTATCCTGTATGTTCTGTATCATGGGGTCAGATTGGCTTTTTGATTGAAGCTTGGTTCTCCCAGCATATTCCATTGTCTCGCCTCACCCGTTCAGTCTACTCACATGTGCGCTGTTTGCTATGTGCTTCTTAATACGTTGTAACTGTGATTTTGCGACTTTTGTATTTCAACCCCTGCAATGCCACCCAAGCGTCCTTCATCTTCTAAGGCTTCTGGTAGTGAGCCTAAGCGGCAAAGGAAGATGTTGACCATAACAGATAAGGTAAAACTGTTAGATATGCTGAAAGAAGGAAGAAGGTTCTCAGATGTCGGCCGCCATTTCGGCATCAACGAATCTACTGTTCGATGCATCAAGAAGGACGAGACAAATATCAGAAAAACAGCAACTATTATTTTTAATAAAATAATAATATAATTTAATATATATATATATATATATATATATATATATATATATATATATATATATATATATATATATATATATATATATATATATATATATATATATAATATATATATATATATATATATATATATATATATATATATATATATATATATATATACACCTTGTTCCCTTTATACACGATTTTTTTATATGCGAAATTGCAATAACGCCCCCCAAAAATAATAGTAAAAAACTCGGAATTCGCGAATAATGCCCCCCCCCCCCTTTTTTTTTTTTGGTGACACCAGGATGGACCAAAAAATGATAAAATAAAACAGCCTTTATCAGGCTGTAAAGAGAAACAGATGGAGAGTGTAATGACCTGTCAGATGTGAAGGGATTATAAAAGATGTGTAATCAATATCCAGCTCTCTGCTGAGTTTTAATATACCTCTGCATTACTCTCATGATGTCTATTCCAAAAATTCTCCTTAGATCTTATTATTATTATTATTATTATTTTTAACAATAATTTTCCTTTGATGATGATTGTGGAGATTATTATTTTTATTAATATCATTATTATTACGAATTTGTAATTAAACCATTATTTTTACAATAAATAATGTAGTTTTGGTTGAATGAACAAGAGTTAATTAAAGATCTCTCTCTCTCTCTCTCCAACATTCTATTCTACCCAATAGGGTGGGTGTATATATAATGTATAATGATGATGATCTTTTCTTATCGTAATCCTCTTTGTACTGGTGGAAGAAGCCTCCGCGGGCGCTTATTTACTATAATTAAAAAAAAATAATAATAATATAGTAAATAAGCGCCCGCGGAGGGTTCTTCCACCAGTACAAAGAGGATTACGATAAGAAAAGATCATCATCATTATACATTATATATACACCCACCCTACCTCTGTCATATGTCTATCTAATCTACATTTGAAGGTGTCTAAGTAATACAATTCAGAATCTGAATTCCAGATCAAAACATAGCACGAGGGTCTGCCCCTCTCTTTTTTTCTCTCTCTTACTTTATTTAATTTTCGTGCTTTTCCCTCCAATTTCCTTATATCCTTAATCCCCTCCCTTTTTTTCCCCTCCTATCCTATCCCATCCTTTAAAAAAAAAAAAAAAAAAAAAAAAAAAAAAAAAAAAAAAAAAAGAGTATTGGCATTTATTATCCTACTAGGAATACTCTACGGTATTATCAAGCCAATTTTCACCAATTTCCCTTCTGAACCTAAAGTTATCAAGATTAAATCCATTACCCATTACAAGTTCTGGTTTGATCATGAATTTTTAAAACTTTATTAATATTATCCTTGTTAATTCCTTTAAACCATTTATACACCTCAATCATATCCCCCCTAACTCTGTGCCTCTCTAGAGAATGTAGATTAAGTTTTTTTAATGTCATATGGTAGATTTAGGCATTGCAAATTTTTTTTTGTTTTTGTTTTTTTAGTCTTGCTTTGGTAATTTATAATTCTTATTTTATCTTTGTATACATTTGCAGATAGAGGTTCGTTCTCCTGCATCCTCCTCCTCTTCTACCACATAAGTTACTTGCTCACTGCCACCATGCATGTCCCAGTGTACTGTATAACTGTTGCCCACTGCATAATAGAGTAAAGTATAGTAATGTATGTTAATTTCTAGGTGTAAAGTGAATATAAATATCTTTTGTATACTCTTAAAAATAGATACAGGGCTTTCTGCTTTGCTATGTAGTAATAAAATATGTTTTTTACTTATCTTATATCTTTGGCATGGTGTGTCTATGTAAGGTTTGGAACGTATCTATGCCCTTTATCATTGTTTCCTATGGAAAATAACTCGTTTTTTCACACGATTTTCCATTTACCCGACCCTTCTGAAAACCTATCTAGGCGTTATTCTGAGAACTAGGTGTATATATATATACCAAAGCCATATTCCCCCTTATAAGGAGGATGGTTGAGTCAAAGACAATACTTTGAGTTTTTGTGGGAATTAAATACAGTCGAGGGGATTCCCAGCCCCCCTGGTTATTCGCGTTTCTTGGTTCTGGTTCTCAATGTATCGCGGTTTTTTTCTTTTTGGGGAATTTTTTTTTTTTTTTTTTTTTTAAGATTATTGTGACACCAGGATGGGCCAAAAAATTATAAAATAAAACAGACTTTATCAGGTTGTAAAGAGAAACAGAGATGGAGAGTGTGATGACCTGTCAGATGTGAAGGGATTATAAAAGATGTGTAATGAATATGCAGCTCTCTGCTGGGTTTTAATATACCTCTGCATTACTTTCATGATGTCTATTCCAATAATTCTGCTTAGATCTTATTATTATTATTATTATTATTATTATTATTATTATTATTATTATTATTATCATTGGCAACAATAATTTTCCTTTGATGATGAATGTGGAGATTATTATCATCATCATCATTATTATTATTATTAAGGGCTCATCATTGTTAGTTCATCTGTTGGTTTATTTACTTTTAATAACTGTGTAAAGTGCCCCTCCCTAGTTGGCTGGGACAAAGAGAGTGTGGGGGGTTGGGTAGAATAGAATGTTGGAGAGAGAGAGAGAGACTCATCATTGTTTGTACATCTGTTGGTTTATTTACTTTTAATAACTGTGTAAAGTGCCCCTTCCTAGTTGGCTGGGACAAAGAGAGTGTGGGGGGTTGGGTAGAATAGAATGTTGGAGAGAGAGAGAGAGAGAGAGAGAGAGAGAGAGAGAATCTTTAAGTAACTCTTGTTCATTCAACCAAAACTACATTATTTATAGTAAAAATAATGGTTTAGTTACGAATTCGTAGTAATAATGATGATAATAATAATAATAATAATAATAATAATAATAATAATAATAATAATAATAATAATAATAATCTCCCCAATCATCATCAAAGGAAAATTATTGTTGCCAATAATAATAAAAATAATAATAATAATAATAATAATAATAATAATAATAAGATCTAAGGAGAATTTTTAGAATAGACATCATGAACGTAATGCAGAGGTATAGTAAACCCAGCAGAGAGCTGGATATTCATTACACATCTTTTATAATCCCTTCACATCTGACAGGTCATTACACTCTCCATCTCTGTTTCTCTTTACAGCCTTATAAAGGCCGTTTTATTTTATAATTTTTGGCCTGTCCTGGTGCATAATCATCTTTAAAAAATTTTTTTTTTTTTTTTTTTTTTTAAAGGGTGATCCTACTTCGCGGTTTTCCTGGTTCGCGCCGGGTCCCGGAACCGAACTACCGCGATAAGGGGGGGAACACTGTATATATATATATATATATATATATATATATATATATATATATATATATATATATATTATATATATATATATATATATATATACACTGTATACAGTGCTCCCACGTTTATCGCTGGGGTTCGGTTCCGGGACCCGCCGGGATAGGTGAAAATCCACCAGGTAGGAGCACCATATATATTATAGGTATTTTACATTTATTTTTACCTTTACTGTATAAACCCTCCCTGCATTGTTAACAAACCACCCTTTACTTTATTAATAACAGCGTTCAAGTGTAAATTTATATGAATATGATATGTAAGTTTACCTTGAATGATGTGTACATACTCCACAGCCAATGACAGCTTTATGGCTGCTTTTTGCGAGAGAAGAACATGGTTATGGGGAGTTGCTGTCGCTGTTTCTTCTTTTGTGTGAAGATGGTCTTGTAAGGAGTCATGGCATCATCGATAATATTGCAGAAGTGCACCGTACGAACCATATCATCGTCATGCTCCTGCGACAGTTGTTGGAGTTCTCTGGATATGTTATACATGGCTGCCAGCCGTTCGAGTGTAAGGCCAGGTTCTTCAACTTCATCGTGTTTCCTCTTGTTGTTTTTCTTCCTCTTCTTCGCTCGCCGATTTTGTCATTTCCTGCAAGTCTTCGTCAGTCAAAGGCTGCGAGTGGCAGTCGATCAAGTTCATTGACGTCTTTGTGAGTCATATCTTTAAAGCCTTCTCCTCCTTGCAATGCAGCCAACTTCACAGCGTTCGGAACTGCCGAGTTATGCACTTCATCAGAAGTGAATCCCTTGTAGTAATAGATGACTTCTGGCTGCAATTTCTTCCAGCTGGCATTGATTGTGGCGGGCTTTATCTCTTTGATTGCATTCTGAATATTTTGAAGGCATGTAGTAATCGTGTAGTTACGCCAGTATGTCTTCAGTGCAAATTATTTGTCCGCATCCATGGAGTCAACCAGGTTCGCCAGGGCATTTCGTGTGCAGAGGGCCTTGAACGCACATATAACACCTTGATCCATAGGCTGAATCAGTGATGTCGTATTCGGTGGCAGGAACTCTACTTGAACACCGTCATAATGGAGATCAGTTGCATGGCCACCAGCATTATCCATCAAAAGAAGGACTTTAAATTCAAAGCCCTTCTCTGCAAGATAAACTTTGACCTAAGGGATAAAGCATTGGTAAAACCAGTCCGATGTGAGGCTTTTCATGATCCAGGCCGTAGGGTTATGCATCCAATACACTGGCAGCAGATTCTTGTTTTTATTCTTCAAAGCCCTAGGGTTCTTTGACTTGTAGATAAGCCCGGCCTTTAACATAAAGCCCGCAGCATTCCTGCACATGACGAGGGTAACGCGGTCTTTGTGCCCTTTAAATCCAGGGGCATTAGCTTCTTCCTTGAAAAGAAAAGTGCGAGAAGGCATTCTCTTCCAAAATAACCCAGTCTCATCCATATTAAATACTTGCTCAGGAGCATAATCGCCTTCCTCGATAATTTTCTTGAAGTCGTTCTTTACATAATCTTCAGCTGCAGCTGTATCTGCAGAGGCAGCTTCGCCATGCACCGAAATGCTCTTTAGGCCAAAGCGTTTTTGGAATTTGGTGAACTATCCCTTGCTTACAACGAACGATGGTTTCCTCGGTGGAGAATCGCTGGACGGTCCTGGTTGTGGGTCGTCCATTTCTTCTTCTTTCTCCTCCTCCTCACAGTCGCCACTGTCGTAGTCGGGTTCGTTTGCAGCGAATATCTCGTACAGCTTCTTTGCCTTTGTTTGTATGATACTCGTGTCTAAGCTGATGTTCTTCTTCCTGCAATCAGCAATCCACAGGGCCAAAGCGGATTCCATCCGCACTATTATCTTATTGTGGAATGTTACAACCCTCTTTGCTGTTTTATTAAAAATAATAGTTGCTGTTTTTCTGATATTTGTCTCGTCCTTCTTGATGCATCGAACAGTAGATTCGTTGATGCCGAAATGGCGGCCGACATCTGAGAACCTTCTTCCTTCTTTCAGCATATCTAACAGTTTTACCTTATCTGTTATGGTCAACATCTTCCTTTGCCGCTTAGGCTCACTACCAGAAGCCTTAGAAGATGAAGGACGCTTGGGTGGCATTGCAGGGGTTGAAATACAAAAGTCGCAAAATCACAGGCACAACGTATTAAGAAGCACATAGCAAACAGCGCACATGTGAGTAGACTGAACGGGTGAGGCGAGACAATGGAATATGCTGGGAGAACCAAGCTTCAATCAAAAAGCCAATCTGACCCCATGATACAGAACATACAGGATAACAATTCTGTGATGCGTCGTCTCCCACCCATCAGCCAATAGCATCCCGTGTACTATCTCACGTAGGTGCGACCTTTTGTGTTTTCCAAGACGCCAATACGCTATCGTACAGTATTGTATATGGTGCAATACTGTGAGTTACATGTTTAAATTTATGTTATTTACTATTTTTTACTGTTTTGTTATTCTTAGGCTAGGAAATACTTTTTTTTATCAATAAACTAATGAAAATACTGGAAATTTTGATATGTACTATCTCACGTAGGTGCAACCCTTTTTGTTTTCCGAAACGCCGATACCGGTATTGTATTTTATATGATGCAATACTGTGAGTTACATGTTTGAATTTATGTTTTTTTTACTGTTTTATTATTCTTAGGGTAGGAAATACATTTTTTATCAATAAAATAATGAAAATATTTGAAATTTTAATATGTACTATCTCACGTAGGTGCAACCCTTCGTGTTTTCCGAAACGCCAATACTGGTATCGTATTTTATATGGTGCAGAGTTACATGTTTAAGCTTATGTTTTTTACTATTTTTTAGTGTTTTATTATTCTTAGGCTGGGAAATACTTTTTTTTTATCAATAAAATAATGATTTTTTTTTTCAATAAAATAATTAAAATACTGAAAATTTTAATATTTCCAAATATCATTGATTCTTGCATATACCCAGAAAAAAAAAAGAAGCTCGCCAAGAAAACCGCAATGCACTGAATTCGCGGTAGGTGAATCACGATATAGCGAGGGATTACTGTATATATACAGTGGTGACCCCAACCCACAAACTCAATCCATTCCCAAAAACTGTTCTTGGGTTGGATTTATTTTTCCCATTGAATAGCATGTAAATTCAATTAATCCATTCCTGGTCACAATAAATATTCATTTTAAAATTTTTTAATCACTAAAAACATGAAATATAATACAAGTTAAATGTTTTTCATCTGTAAAAGGATAATTACATTAATAATATTCAGATATACAGTATACACTATGATACCCAGTATAAAATAGCAAATTCCAACATTTAGAAAAAGTAGCTATATTCTCCCACAAATAACAAATACAGTAGAAAAGAGTACATACTGTAGTTAAAAAACAATAAAGTAGGTAAGAAACAGTACTGTATTGACCTTTGTGCATGATTGTTGCTGGCATACATGGATGGTGGTGGGGGAGGAGGAGGAGGTGGACTAATTTTTGGAAGGAGAGTCTCCCAATATCACAAACACTTTTAACTTTCTTAGGAGCTATAATAAGGGCTATATGAAAGGTAAAACAATGGAAAATAAAGTAAGAACTATGAACAGGTTATGAACAAAACACACATCGCGGGCACCAATGCAGAACTGAGAGCAGGCGAGTGGGACACATGGTGGCTTGGCCAACACATGTATGTTCTTGGGTTGGGGTCAAAATTTGTTCAAAATTTTGTTGTTCTTGGTTTGAGGTGCTCGTGGGCTGGGGTCACCACTGTATATATATATATATATATATATATATATATATATATATATATATATATATATATATATATATATATATATTATATATATATATATATATATGTATACTAATAACACTAAACTGTTACCATATAGTCTAAAATGGTAGGAAAATGTCCATTAAAGAAACCAACAAAATGTTTATTTGAAGTAGTTACTAATGTCGTAACCTGATCAGGTCACCTTCTCAAAGTACTTTGAGGTGACCAGATAAGATCACGAAATTAACAAGTACTTAAAATTTTTTTTTATTGTTTTCTTTAATGGGCATTTGCTACCATACATATATACACACAGTTGTCCCTAATCTTACACTATTAACTACTTCCATGACTTTCCGTGAAAGTTAAAATATGCCTATAGTCAAAGTGCTTATATAAACTTAGCATATTATCTATCCTCAACCTCCTGTATACTGTACAACTGTAATAGGTTGAGACAAAAAGACCAACAGGAAAGTGCTTCCTTGATCTGCATCAGTTATGGTATGCAAATCTTTGTCTGCTGTAGTGGCATGATTCTGTAGCTTGCAATACGAATTTGAGACCCCTGAGGGTCTATAAAGTTTTTCATGTATATCTTTGTTCATCATTCTTGAGTTCTGTTTCCTTTTGAACTCTATTATTGAGAATTTTTTTTTTATGGTTTAGCTTGAGTTTTTTTTCCTTTTCTGTAAGAATGATTAATTATTGACATTAAATTTTTAATATTGCATCATCATTATTATTATTATTATTACTAACAATGATGATAATACAGTATTATTATTATAGTACTATACTGTATATTTTTAATTTATGCAACTGTGATCTTGTCATGGCCAGAAATATATATATCCTTTGCAGTGTAAATACTAAGGAATATATTTATAATTAACTAGAGGTTATTTAGTTTATATTGAATACATTATGAATGCCTATGTTATCAATTAGATTGCCAAGATTTTTGTAATATGGGATTTAGTTTTTTATTGTTAAAACCATATTAACTGATAGCAACATAATGGCCGCTTTAGATCAGATATATCAGGACACTTCCATACGCTGGCTGTGTTTACCTATCCCAACAGTTGCTTTGTACCCAAAAAAGTGATTAACCCTTTTAAGTGGGGACTGTGTCATCTTGCAAGCATGCGACTGGACCCAGTCAACATTAAAATTTCCTTCAAATTCTGCAGGGCATTTCAAAATTAAATGGGCGCTAGAACATTTGCTATGACATGCCATTGTTTTCTGGTGTTACATGGCATATATTCTTCTCCTCGTGTTTATAAAGCACTTAGCTCGAGTGAATGTTAGTGTATACTCAAACGCAATTGAGGCAGGATGTTTTATGTAGATTGCCCGCCCTCTGAGGGTTAATAGTTGCATGCATTGCTTAATAACTGCTCTCCTGCCCTACTTCAATTACTCCCCTAATCTTACAGGGAATGTGAAGAAGGAATTCTCTTTTTCCAAGTACTATTCTCATCTCTTTTGGTCACATCTGTCTAGATTCTGAACATAGAGGATAGACTTGTTTGTCTCGCTCATCAGCTATATATGTCTCTCTTTAGAAATACGATAGCTAAGTGAAGAACTCGATTCTGGAGTGACTAAAACATGTTCATACCCATCGGGGGGTGTTAGGAAGGGCATCCAGCTAGAATTCGATAGTTCCAACAAGTCATTGTACATCTCCAGTTGAATAGGGATTAATAGCGACATAATACGAAAAGCAACAGCAAGGTGTATATATACATGTCTCATTGATTTTTATGTCATAGTTTAAGAATTACATAAATATTTGTACCAATCAGGGAGCAGAGAATTGTATTATACTATCATGAAGACAGATTTTTGTTGTTAGAGTTCTAATACCAGAAGTGTTACTTAGTCCTGAGAATTTCAAAATCCTGTAAATAATGACTTTGCTATGAATCTTGATAGAGAACATTGCAACCATTTTCTGAATTGTACTGCACCAATGACTGCTGAATGACCGTATATACTCGTGTAACATGCGATCTCGTGTATTGCCACCAAATTTTCACCCATAAAAAAATCATTTTATCATGCGAGTTTCATTTTTGAGACACCAAATCACTATACACTAACCTCTTTTCTTCCAGCTCCTTATCCCATCTTTAAATTTAAAAAAGTAAAAGAGAATGATAGAAGCGCGTACAGCTATAAACAACTGAACGAGAAACCGCTTATTGTTATCAACGGAATTGGCTAACAGCTGTTTTATATCATTTCAACCATCATACAATAGTAAACAATTACTTTACTTATGGTACAAATGACGTGAAGTAGAATAGGACTGATTTATTTTTTTACATTATACCCAAAGTGATCATGGAGAAAAGATCAGCAAGGAAATATACTGCAAGTTATAGCTCAAGCTGAAAAAACAAACGATGTTCAAGCTGCTAAGCTGTTTGGCATCGGGGAATGCTGTGTCCGAAGCTGGAGAAAACAAAAATGAGGAATTAGTGGTAACTACTCCTTATAAATGTGCAAATCGTGGATCTAAGTGTAAATGGCCACATTTAGAAGATAAAGTGGCAAGGTGAGTGTCAGAAAACCGAGAAAATGGTTTTATTATAACACGAATTAATATAAGATGTTATGCAATTAAAGAAGCAAGAAAATTGGGCATTCCTGAATTTTATCAAAATTATGTTTATTTTAAATACAGCTGTACTTTTTGACTAGAGTAAATGAATATATAGTTTGGTCAGCGGCGTAGCCTAGGCCAGCAGTACAGTACATATGTTATTCTTATATCTCATGTATGGTGCGACTCCCCTAAAATTAGCTTCAAAAAAAGGTCTTCAAAAGTCGCATGATACACGAGTATATACGGTATATGCTTTTATATTTTTCTGACGAAAAAAATTTTCTCTTTGATTTTCAATACACTATGCATGATTATGATCCCGCAAATGTTTAGGTATGATTTGGATTTACGTCACAAACTTCCATTTTCTATTAAGGGATAGGACTTTGCCTTGCTTCAAAGTACTTTTTGGTTTTGGCAAGTGCAAACATTACCCTCAGTGACTGCCATTTCTAACCTAAGACCATGGTGGGTCTCGAACTGATGACTCAAAGTCACGCAAGCTACCAACCTAGCCAGATATCTTTAGAGAAATCTAATTACCTTTTTCCAGTTCCTAGACCTTGTGCTACTAGTTGCTAATCTTATCCATATCACCTCCATTTGAATGTGGATTAAGTGCAACAAAAATTATCTTTGGAGCCATGGTACCTCATTGGCTAGAAGTGTAAAATTCCATTTGATCCCATACAAGACAATGATAACTCAATATAAATAATTATAAGAGTACAGACATAAAAAATGGCTGCAATCCTCCTTGTAAGGGGGTGGCTGAGTCAAGGCACCCATTTATCAGAAGCTAATATACCTCACTTCTCTGAGTTCTTTGGGGATAAAGGGCTGCCATAAATGCCCCCACACAACCACTCTGCTTAAGTCATCCACAGTGTAAGCAGGAAAGAATCTTTGCAACAAGGCATAACAACTATGGGAAGGTAAAGTAGAATTTTTAAACTTTGCAATAGTTTATTTATAAGATCAAAGCCAAACTGTACATATTAAATAAGAACAAGTCCAGAGAAGATAAGACTAATGTCTAAATATACCAATAACTTTTATGAACAATATATCAAGGAATGTTTTTCTAAAAGAAACAAAACACCCAAGTAAATAAGAAATCCTTAGTAAAGTCAATGCATCAAACAAATAATAAAAAACTAGCAAGAACAGATAAGTGGCCAGACTCATAGTAACTTTTTGTAACTATAATAAATTCAATGTGTGATCGCTTTCATGTCACGGACTCCTTTTCTACTAAGGGTTAGCATGGTGCCTTCTCATGCAAAGGACTTCGGCTA
Organism: Halocaridina rubra; assembly: GCA_037179515.1. Taxonomy (NCBI): domain Eukaryota; kingdom Metazoa; phylum Arthropoda; class Malacostraca; order Decapoda; family Atyidae; genus Halocaridina; species Halocaridina rubra. The sequence goes on along the minus strand of JAXCGZ010010460.1, from coordinate 5,316 downwards.
TGGCAGGTGTGATTGTGACCCTGAGTGAATACCCTCTCCAGCCCCAGACCTACAATAAAATCTATAAATGTCCTTTAAATATTAGAATATCACAATGTAATGTTTCATTCACACATCTGTTTACAGTACTTGGTTCTGATAAACTATAGATGAAATGATAAATGTGACTACAGAGGGAAAACAATAAACAATGGCGTTCCTTAAAGTTTACGAGTGTGTTTATATAATCATCTTCAGAGGTAATATGTGACCTTTGAAAATGAGTACATAAGTACACTTGTAAGCATAATGGTACCAGGTTGTTACCTGTTTTCACCTACATAGTGGAATAATCATAGTTACAGTCAGTATTCAAATGCTTTGCATGAAACAAATTCATATCAAATGATATTAAGATATTCTGCAACCTGTCTGGTACCAAGTCAAGATAGAAGAGATTGGCTTCAATCAAAAGAGTATGTAGCATTTTACTAATACGTCTAGAAACAGTGAAAGGGACTTGATAATGAAATAACTAAAAAAAATAATAATTTGCGGCTGTTTCTTATAACAATCTAACAACAATGTTAAGAAAATGTTTTTCATGAGTAAATAAGAATCCACACCAAAGGAATACAGAAATTTTTCAGTAATTCAAACTCTCTCTTTAAGGCACTCAATAACGTCTTCAACATGCCTAGGAAACGAAAACATTTGCTTCAGTTTGTCATACCGATATAATAATTTAGATTGTGGAATTTTTTCTGCCATTGCCCTGATATCGTGGGATTCAACCTGATCTGCCGACGCTATAGCCAATGCCAAAACTGGTAGATCCAAATTAGTGCAATGCTTCAGTAAAGGAGCCGTCAACACAACAACGGGGCAGTGGCGCAATAACAGATCAATGCTGTGGACGCAGGCAGAAAGACTGCTCTCGCTAATGGGACAACTTGCTTTCAAGAATGGATAGTTTATGATAGTCGTCCAAGCAGTTGTTAATGCAGGCACAACCCACAGATGAGACAAACTCTTGATCTGTAATAAAATTCTCTCCAATGTCAAAATATCCACTTGACCTAATTTCAGGAAATTAGTCAGCTGGGTCAAGACGGCTCCCCAGAGCGAAGTTGTCATAACTTTGTAGTCACGACAAAGGTCGGTAACAAGTGTCAGCGCTTGTGGATTGTGCCTCTGTGACCTCCAGAGACCTTCAACTAAAGCATGCTTATCCAAGTTATTAAACTGCTGGAAATTGGTTGCATGACCCAGGGTTTCCAAGCGACTCACATATGTAATCGTCTGCAAGAACGTTCTAATCGAAGTAACAGCTTTACCACAGCATTTCTGAATGGTTTTCTCATCAGCAATGGCCAATAGGCATCGCAGAGCTCGTAAACAATGGGCTGCGGAAACGCTTGCATCCTTGCAGAGAGCTCTGTTCAAGAGATAACTCACGGCTTCATTTTGTGGACAGCATCGAAGTAAATAAATGACTCTGGACAAAGATGCATCATTATGAGAGTCACTCTCAGAGGTCGAGACTGGATCAAAGGCAATCTTGAAGTCAGTCACGGTTTCATCAGTGTTCAAAGCCTCACCTGACTCAGGAGGGGGGAGCCATTTTTCTAACAGGTCCAACTGAATGGCAACTTGTCTGAAACCAGCTACAGAGCAAATATCTGATACACAACTATTGATATCAGGCATTGAATGAGTACTAAGTGTCGCCAGGGAGTCCAGAGAGGGATGCTGATAGAGCGCAAATATCAGGTCAATTGGCGTTCGTGTTAAGGCAATGTATTTGGGTTCGGCTAAGCCATACTTGTGGAGAGCATGTTCGACGGCTAACTGCGTGTATCTGCTGTTCATGCGCTCGTACGCCTCAGCTGCCTTTGAGTCGGTGCAGTTCTCCTTCCACTCTTCAGCCAGAATCATACAATTTTCAGCTGCTTTGACTTTATCAAAACCTGGAGGAAGACGATTAACAACCCAGTTAGCACAGGCTGTTGCCAATTCATTGTGCTTTATTTTTCCAACTACATTTTTTATATTCTCTAGTAAAGAATTGTTTCCACTGCAAACTTGCCAAGCATTTTCTTCACTACTATGCTTGTTGTTACCATTACTTTCTTGTTCAAGTGTTGCTGTAACAGTATTTTGCGATGCGAATATGCACAGCTGATCAGCATTTAATTTCAGTGTTTGACACGCCTTCAACCATATATCTATGGTGGATACATTCAATTCAGCTTCAACTATCTTGATCATAGATTTGCTGCGGCGGAAAAAGTTGTGGAATGGGAGACGATAATTCGAAATCTTCGGTGGGCAGAGACTTTGCGGATGGGAACGTACCCACTCGTCAATTTCCAAGTCTCCCGGAGGTGAATACCTCGGATACACACGCAAGAAGTCGATTACTTCTAGACCTCGCGATAAGTGCTGACGTCTTTGTTCGTTCACTTCCAAAAGAATTAATTGCTCCATGATCAATTTAAGAAGTTCATAATTGTAGGAACTAAGTCCATCGAGTTCTCCTATTAGCATTTCTTGCAAATGTGACTGGTTGCTAATCTCATCAATAATGGCCTGGCACTTGGAGAATATCTGTCGAGGAGGCTCTACCTGCACAAGAGCACCTGGCCTAACTTCTTCAGAAGGTGGCTCTGGAGACCAGGAGTGAAGGGTTGTCCTCAAGTACAGTATACGAGCCTCTGTAATATCCAAATCAAAATCTTCACAGTACTCGTAAACAAGAGAGAAAGGGCACTCAGGGTGTGCTAACAGATCTGATAAAACTTTGCCAACAGCTTTGGCATTCTTAAAGGCTTCTTTATATGATATACTGAACTCCGAAAGTCGCTTACCCCAAGAAGATCTCTTATGCATGACACTAAATTGTTCACCAACCTCCCTGAGGCCATTCAGAGTACAGAAATCCTTACCAGCCGTAGCAACAGAGAGTAACTTCGTGTATTCCACACCGAACCTCTTGATTAATTCGTTCAAAGCTTTTAGAGCTTCTTTCTTGTGCAGAAGAGTAAGTAAACTGACAGCAAACGGTATGTCTGGCTTCTTCCCTCCTATAATCTTAAAAAGAATGTTCAGGATTTGCTGGTATCCATGAGTGCCACTTGTAGAACACGCTGACTCAGAGGATTTCATAGGCGGGGTTAGCTTAAGTGAAATACATATTGCCAGGACATCGTGTCCTCTCTCACGCAGATGGTTCATCAGACTACACAGACAATTGGTCAAATGTACGCTCTCTAGCGTACCGTTCACATCTGCGCCTGAGTCGCTGTAAGGATATGCATTAGAGCCAGTTTTCTTAGTTTGCGAAGTTAACCATGCTTGAAAGGCCTCTGCTAACACAGATGTTACTGGTCCATTCTCAATGGGCATGCTGGCGTCAATATAGAGTGGAGTGAATTTCCACTTATTATACGGGTCGCTGCTATCAACGGCATATCCCTGCATGTAGATGCCTTCCACGTGACACTGAGAGTATAAAGTGCTACCAAGTTGGCACCACTGTCCAATTTCTAATAGTGATACTATCTGATCTGAAATAAGACAATTATACTTCATATCTCTGAAGAAAAAGAAAATTATACAATAAAAAGAAATTACGAGAGCTAAGTATAAACACAAATAAAAACAATATAAACATATGTATACACTTAAAAGATAACCTTGAATTTCCTCATACAAATTATATATACTCTAATCACTTACTCAGATGTAATAAAATAAATATAGCAGTAAATTTAGAACTTTCTTATAAAATAAAATGAATAACATTCATGCCCTAGCCTGAACACTGTTAAAACTCTTCAGGAGCATAACTGCATTTATCAAAATTCTCTCAAATTTCTTTCACTAACCTGGGCAACACAGCACCAAAGCGGACGACACTAATTCGTATATGACATTGTTGAGGTCAGTGTGACACTTGATATTTGAATTTTGCTCCATTAAAGTAGAGTTATTCATGTATAACGAAGAGGCTGCGGGATTATTCAAATGGAATAGCTGGCTCTCTACAGCTACTTTCAGCACTTCCACAACAACCGTCGTGTGCTCCGTTATGAGAGTGTCTTCCATTATCATTCTGGAAGGAGGTGAATGACTTTAACCTTTGTATATGAGAAGGGATGGGGGCTAGAGAACAATGACCTAAAATATAAAACTTAAATTTCTCAGAACTTTCTAACAGCATACATGAAATCGGTTTTACATCACGGATTCCCTTTTTCTATTAAGGGCAAGGACAGTGCCTTCTTGCAATGGACTTCAGTTTTGGCAGGTGTGATTGTTACCCTGAGTGAATGCCCTTGCTAACCGCAGACCATGAGCCGTCGACCTGACTACTCATAGTGGCAAGCACTATCACATAACCATAGTGACCATTGGACATGTGACCAACATGTATCTAAATTATACTTACAACTATGTATCCGTGGTTTGGGGGGACCATGGTGCCACAGTGGTTAAAGCCCTTGGTTTAGGAAATGACAAACTTGCCTTGGAGTCCACTGCAAAATATTAGGAAAGGCAACCAGCCTTCATTCTCCATCTCCTAACTGTGTCCACCCTCATTCAAATGGGGATGAATAGTAACACATAATACAAAGAACAACTATGTAGGCGTGATTTGCACAGATGTCATTTTACTTTACTAGATAAAAGGCAGTAAAATAGGTTAAAGAAATAAAGAAAATGAAAAAGTTGTCAGAGCTCAATTCGGTAAGTAGCAGACCGGTGTTGGAGTCGACATCAGGGAGTTTGGAAGGGCATCCTTCCTTGATTCCCCTGCTTCAATAAGTGTGTCCATTCCCATATGTAGAATAATACACATTAAAAAAGAAAAAATTAGTAGTTTCGGTGGTTAGAGCACTCAACATGGTAAATGAAAACCCATGTTTGACACACTGCTAGGTATTAATAGGGGCATTCAGTCATAATTTCGCAGCTGCAACCTGTCTGAGTCCACCTCTGTCAAATGGAGTTAATATTGACACCTAAAAATTTAAAAGAACAAAATAACTTGGGGGATGATTATAAGGAAGCCATTCTAGATATATTACTAATGAGTTGGAAAACTCCACATTCACAAAACCTCTCTCATTATATTATACTTTATTTACACTTTATGATTTCTCTTGTTACTTTCATCATGGTAGTAACAGCCAAAGATTATAATAAATAAATAAATAAATGAAGAGCTAAAAACTATACCCTAATACATCTCTACTTATAGTAGTGTTAAGTATCTGTATGCTAAAAGCATTAAATGATGTTAACCTTTAATTTTTCTTCCAACCCCAGATC
>JAXCGZ010010459.1:0-30200 GCA_037179515.1 Halocaridina rubra | reverse complement strand
AGCCACCGAGCCTTCTTGCACTTGTACCCATTCTCATTACCTTACATTTTGAAGTATTGAATTTCATTAGTCACTTTTCTGACCACTCATGCAGATTATTTAGATCCTCCTGAAGTTCTATACCATTGTTCTCGTTTTTTACTTTCTTCACAATCTTTGCATCATCTGCAAACATATTCATGAATGAATTTACAGACTCTGGTAGGTCATTTACATATACAAGGAACAAAAGTGGCCCTAAAACTGAACCCTGTGGAACTCCACTACTAACTCTTCTCCATTCAGACACTGAGTGTCTTACTCTAACCCTCTGTTCCCTTCCTTCTAAGTAAGTTTTTATCCATTCCAAAACATTTCCACCTATTCTAGCCATTGATTGCAGCTTCCTAATAAGTCTCCCATGTGGAACAGTGTCAAACGCTTTCTGGAAGTCTAGGAATATGCAATCTGCCCTGCCCTCTCTTTCCTGTAAGATTTGGCTTACCTCATCATAAAATTCTAATAAGTTTGTTACTGTTGATCTACCTTCTCTGAAGCCATGTTGCCTCACTGACAAAAAGTTGAAGTATTCCAAGTGAAGAGAGATATGTTTCCTTAGTAGTTTCTCCATAACTTTGCAAACTATGCTGGTCAAGGAAACTGGTCTATAGTTCAGAGCCGTATCCCTCCTTCCCTTTTTGAAGATAGGTATCACATTTGCTTGTTTCCAGCATCTTGGAATCTCCCCCGACTCCAGTGACTCCTTAAATATGATACTTAGTGCCACTGATATTGTGTTTGCGCATTTTTTAAGCACATGAGGGGATATGTCATCAGGACCTGTAGATTTATGAACATCTAATTCCATCAGCGCTTTGCATACCTCTGTGGCTGTAAGGTTGATGTTCTCTAATACCGGCCCTTGAGCTTCTATCACTGCAATCTGAGGGGGTGGGGTATTTTCTACTGTAAATACTGACTGAAACTCCTTGTTCAATTCTTTGCAGATCTCTTCATCCGTCTCAGTGATGCTTCCATGCGCTCTCTTTAGCCTTAAAACCTGTTCTTTTACCTTCAGTTTTCCTCTGATAAAGCTGTGGAAAAGCTTGGGATTTTCTTTAGCTTTTCTGGTGATGTCCCTCTCATAGTCTCTCTCTGCCTCTCTCCTTTTACTTAGGTAGTCATTTCTTGCTCTTTTGTAGGTTTGCCAGGCATTTATGTTTTTTCTCCTCCTATACCTTTTCCAGCATTTGTCTCTCCACTCCTTAGCTCTTTTACACCCATTATCAAACCATTTCTCTCTGGCATGAATTACACCTACTTTGGTGACAGGTATGCAGCAATCTACTATCTTCCCATATTTCTCACAAAAGATGTCATACATTTCTTGTACAGATTTGTTGTAAAATAAGGTTCTCCAGTCAATAACTGCAAAAAGCTCATTCATTTTGATGTAATCTCCTTTCGGATAGTTCCTCCTCATGTCCCCAGTGCCTCTACTCTCAGGAAGAATATCTTCAATGATATACTCCATCAACAACACACAGTGGTCACTCTTTCCAATTGGTGGTTCATACTCAATATTTTCAATATCCAACACATTATCTGTGAACACTAGATCAAGTAGTGATGGCTCATCCCCCCCCCCTGGCCCTTGTTGGTTCCATTACATGTTGGTGTAGGAAATTCCCTTGTACGCAATCTAGGAATCTTGCCCGGAATGAGTCCTCACCACTGTGTGGGTCAAGCTCTATCCAATCTATCTCTTTATGATTAAAGTCTCCCATAATCAAAATCCTACATTTTTTTTCCCGTGCCATGTTAACAACTGAGTTTATGACTTCAATAGTACCTATATGACTTTCCTCATAACCTTCAAGCCTATTTTGGTTCCTTGGTGGGTTGTATACAACAGTTATTATAATGCTCTCTGACCCAATATTTATGCGAGCAACAAGAAATTCCTTGAACTCACTTTCTATAGCCAAGTTTATTTCTTCAACTTGAATCCTTTCACTTATGAGCAGTGCTATCCCTCCACCAGTCCTCTCAGATCTTTCAACCCTTAGTATTCTGAAGCCCTTAGGAAAAACTGTGACACTGTTTATGTCCTCACTCAACTTAGTCTCTGTAATTGCTACTATATCTGCCTTACTGTTGTGAATCCTATCTTTTAATTCTACTGCCTTACCAGCTAATCCATCAGCATTTGTGTATAACAATCTTAATGAGGCCCCATCCCCTGATCTTCTGTCATTATCTTCTTTATCTCCCCTTTGTCTGGAAGAACTCTGTAACAAAAATATTTCTTCTCTTCTTCATTTCTTTCATCATTTAACCTTCTTGCCTCTTGCAACAAGTTTTTGATCTTTCCCATCTCTTCCTGTGTTCTGTATCGTCTAATGAACACTTCTTTGAATTCTTGAAGGTCTTTTAGACTTTTTTTTCTCAACAATATTTCCCTACATGCTTCCCCTCTCTCAAAGGTTACTTTTGTTGGTCTCGGCTTTCCTTCCCTCGAATATTTACCTAGTTGGTGTATGTTTACAATATCCTCAGGACCACAAACTACTCCAAGCTTTCTTATCAGGTCTACAACCCTAGCTTTATTTTCTTCAAGTCTCCCCTGCCATGTTGGCTCTTGGGATTCACTTATGCCAGAGATTACCACTGCCTTCTCCTTATCAAGTGCCTGTCTGATGAGTGGGTTTGCCCTTTCCATCACAACGTCTTTCATTTTTTCGATTACTGTCTCTTTATAGTCAACTGTTTGTATGTTTTCCAGTGCCACCACCTTTACAGCCTCTTTTACTGCCACATTCCCCTTTAGTGCATCAGCAAAGGAAGTTTTCATGGCATCATTTTCCATATTCAGCTCCTGGAACTCTTTTCTGAACTGTTCAATGTTTTCCTTAATCTGGACATTCCAAGCAGCAATCTCGTCTCAATTACCTAATTGTGGAGGATTTCCTGTGTGTTATTACCCTTCGATCTTATAACCCCCTAAATTCGGAAATCCTGACACAGCTTCAGTAGAGGCCTACCATGATCTCAAAATTAAATCCTCTACCAATAAAATATAATTAATATTACATGCATAGACATACATGCAAATATTTTATGAGGGGGTTTATGAACTGCTGATATGTGAATATTTAAATAAACTCTCCTCACCTTAAATTAAAACTTCCTCATACAGAAAAATAAAATTTAAAACATGCATTCTACCTATGAGTGTTCAATTAAATGAGCTCATTCTGTCCCTCGCACGTAGTTATAAATATTGCTAGAAATATGGTAAATCTGTACTCATCTATCCGTATAACCCTGATGTCGTCAGCAATCACGGGACTCTGAATCAAACTCGAATATCTTCTTATTCACGTATCTCTATTACGTCACAAACATGAGTGTCTCGTAGCATCTCACGAAGACAACTAACTACTCATTAGCAAACTTATAAGTACTGTCAATAAACACAGTAAACATGAGTGTCTCGTAGCACCTCACGAGGATAACTAATTACTCACTATTAAACGCATATGCACAGTCAATGATCACGGTAGCGAATGTATTTCATAACTATTAATTACGAGTGCTTTCATGCATTATAATTACGTCACAAACATGAGTGTCTCGTAGCATCTCACGAGGACAACTAACTTTTTGTAAGAAAATCTCACAAAACTCCCCTCGTTTGTAGGAGTCCTTGGTACTAGGACTAACTTGAGTTATGACTTGCTTACAACGGTTCTTTGTTTAAACAGACGATGCAATAAGCGTTATCAAGGAGGTGAAGGGTTAATGGCTAAAATCCATTAGCGACTAACATTCCTTTCTCGAAGTCTTCTACAGCCAGCCTCCATAATAAACCACACATTATACATACGAATATACGTGTAACCGATCAGGAGACGGGAAGATACGAGCTTTGGGCTCTTTCCCGTAAACACAATTAGGTAATCACAATTAGGTAATCACATGATAGAAATGAATAGGTACACACACTAAGTCTAAATGTATACATACATGAACTTACGTTACAAATAAGCGAAACTATATGCAAAATAACACTTACATAATGTACATAGAAATATACTGTCTTGAAATAAATTCAAGACATCCTGGGCCCCTCCAAAAAAGAAAAAATGGGGGGGTCTCCCCATCAGTACTACAATTTATCATCTATGATTAAGCTTGCCCACAATTCTTCAACCCATTGGGCAGCTTGACATTCAGATCTTTCATAATTTGATTATTCCTCTTTGTATACTTCTGACAACTGATATTCCCATGAGAGCTTTTCAGACCAAGCTCTCTGAATAAGAATTTTTCCTCTTCTCAGTAAGGGTGATATTAGACCTAAGGGTCTAAATATATACCCACCAGTGACAGAAGTTTATGTTTGGTTAACACATCTTCTCTAGCCTTCAGACCTTTCAAAGACAACTTGTCTGTATTAACATTCCAGATTAAACTAATGATTGTTTCTTTAGGAAATCTAGATATTTCAGAAAGGTACTGATCCAGTACCCTTTGAAGTCTTGCATTGTTTGAATTCCATGCTTGCAGTGATATTTGGGCCTTTGCCTACTGTACATCTGCAGTATTGTATACATCAAACTGTTTTTTATCACTGGTACAAGCATCCAACAAATTACTTACATGAACATTCTCCAATATTTCCTCCAACTGTTCTATTAGAGACTTCATTTGTCCAAAGGCACTCTGAAAATTGTGTAGGAGAGGAGTGTGGATAGGCTTCAAGGGAACAGAATCTGTAAAACTTCTAAGTGTAGTTTTATCTTCGTAATGCACTTCTTACTTTACCCCAGTACTCCCTGGCTCCCACAACTTATTAACAGGCTCTATGGCCTTCTCAATCAACTATATATTAACAGGCTCTATGGCCTCTTCAATCAACAACTTATTAACAGGCTCTATGGCCTCTGCAATCAACAACTTATTAACAGGCACTATCGCCTCTTCAATCAACAACTTATTAACTGGCTCTATGGCCTTTGCAATCAACAACTTATTATCAGGCTATATCGCCTCTTCAATCAACAACTTATTAACTGGCTCTATGGCCACTTCAATCAACTCTTGAGTAGCTGCAGGAAAGAACTGTGTTCCTACTCGCATAACAATATGGCTCTGCATATTACTGATTTCATGTTGAGTATCATACGGAATATGGCCATACAACATGACACCACCCGGTGTTTCCATCAAAGTAAAGACTCCCACTTGTTAATACCACTAACAAACTGACTAAAATGTAAAGCACCAATAACAATGCCAATGTTCTCCAGTACATCACTATGAATATCTTCATCAGCCAACTTGTGACCATTAGACTTTAACACATTTGCAGCCTTTGCTACTCCTGGAGTGTGGATGCTAATTACCATGTCATCAACTACGAGTAATTTAACTCTGGCTCTTCTTATCCCCAATTTGATAACTACATTTACAACAGGAAAACTTCCTTTCTTCGTCTCAGAACGAAATGCATCAATACCAAGAAACATTTCATCTACTGGGCTTAATTTAAGCCTTTCAGCTAATTCCCTAGTTATAAAGGAACACTGGGAACCTGTATCAAAGAATAACCTAGTATTTACCCAAAGATTTCCCTTTGAGCTGCTTATTTTTCCACTTGCAGTAGGCAGAGCACATGATGGTAAACTCGGCTTCACCATTTGCCTTTGTACTGCCTTCATAGTCATCACACCAACATGTTTCTTGTCCTTTTCTGAGTCAGAATGTTCTTGCTCACTGCTTGACTCATCTAAATTTGAACCATTTCCTGACTGTTCATTCAGAAATGTAGGTTCTTCAAACCTTCTACGAAATTTTGACTCTTGTTCATAACACAAGGCTGCATGATGATCATTTTTCTTACACTTCTTACAGTTTAACTGAGTGTAACATTCATTTGCATAATGCCCTGACTGAGTACATCTCGGACATTTGTTATTGTCTCTCAATTTGTCTCTGCGTTCGTTTATACTAACTACTTTATTACACTGTTCAGACTTATGACCTTGCCAACCACAGAATGCACATTCTGATTTACTATTTACTACCTTTGCAGTAGCACCATAACTACCCATATTGTTTTTATAGGACTGGGTCTCATCTCTCTGGTAGGTTTGGGTCTCACCCTTTGTGTTACCTTTAGTATTGTTGCCCTCTATATGATATACATATTTTCCCAGTTCCTTCAAAAGGGTTTCATATGTAGGATATTTTGTGTCTATTTTCATGCTAATCCAGTTCTCAACATCTTCTGGCAATTTCATCATCACGAGTTCTGAAAACACCCAATCAGTGTTCTCCATGTCTTTATAATTTTTCAGACTTCGAGTAATGGCTTCTACTTCCTGCTTGAACCTAAAAAGTGATGAATAATTAGTAGAGGGAGTTGGTATTTTTACCAATTTCCTCATTAAATTTTGTACAATTCTGTCCTTGCTGGCATAAACAGCTTGTAGCTGTTGAATGCATTCATCATAACTCTCACTAGCAACAGGATACCCCTTTATGGTGTCTTTTGCATCTCCTTTAAGGGCATTTCTCAAGATGGTAAACTTTGTCATAATTGCCATAGAAGTACTATGTACTAAACTATCAAATGTGTCCCAAAACTCGTTCCATTCATCATAGTTTCCAGAGAAATGTGGTAATTTTACTTCAGGAAATTTAGGTGTGGGTTGCCCACTGGGGAGGCTTGAACTTTCGGAACTAGGAGCTCGAGTACTCTTCATAGTTCCTAACTTACGAATCCGTTCTAGGACAGCTAGGTTAATATCATTTACTGCTTCAGCTAGATTGTCATGTTCTGTATCCTCCTCTTCAGAATCCCTTTTAAGGGGCTTATTCTCGACATATTCTTCATATTTCCTATCATATCTTCCGAATCTTTCTGTTAGCGTACGATGACATCTTTCTAAATAATTAACAACAAGTGTCTCATCATCTTTGGCAAGTTCTGTTTAACACTGAACATAATCACGTTGAACCAATTCCCGAAGGCATTTTAATGCCTCAAGTTTAACTGACATATTGAGAAAGCAAATAGAACATAAGAAAACAACAAACAAATTGTTGATGCAGTTTTATTATCAAAGAATCCACGAGCTTCTTTATGCATCCACAATGCAACAAACATTCACTCTGTAAAGAGTATCAGAGGACAATCTTCCAAAATTTCAAGATAATAACGTACAGTTATTTAATTCCGTCAATTATGACGCCAATCCTCAATGGCTAGAATAGGTGGAAATGTTTTGGAATGGATAAAAACTTACTTAGAAGGAAGGGAACAGAAGGTTAGAGTAAGACACTCAGTGTCTGAATGGAGAAGAGTTAGTAGTGGAGTTCTACAGGGTTCATGTTTAGGGCCACTTTTGTTCCTTGTATATGTAAATGACCTACCAAAGTCTGTAAATTCATTCATGAATATGTTTGCAGATGATGCAAAGATTGTGAAGAAAGTAAAAAACGAGAACAATGGTAGAGAACTTCAGGAGGATCTAAATAATCTGCATGAGTGGTCAGAAAAGTGGCTAATGAAATTCAATACTTCAATATGTAAGGTAATGAGAATGGGTACAAGTGCAAGAAGGCTCGGTGGCTGGAGTACAACTTCAAGAGACAGAAAATGAGAGAGATCTAGGAGTAAACATACTGGCAGATTTGTCTCCAGAAATACATATAAATGGCATAGTAAGGGCAGCATATGCATTCTTATCAAATGTAAGGGTAGCCTTCAGGCACATGGACAAGGAAATGTTCAGAAATATTTATGTAACCTATGTGAGGCCAAAACTCGAATATGCAGCCCCCTTTTGGAATCCGCACTTGAAAAACCACATAGCTAAGCTTGAAAAAGTTCAAAGACATGCCACAAAACTGGTGCCAGAAATACGCAATCTCAGTTATGATGAGAGGCTGAGGGAATTAGACTTACCATCACTCGAAGCTAGAAGAGTGAGGGGGGATATGGTGACAGTCTTTAAATTCCTTCATGGTTATGATAGAGTGGATAGGGATCGATATTTTGATATGGCTGGCTCTAGAACTAGAGGTCATAGTTTGAAGCTTCGTAAGAAAACTTCTTTGCAGGATGTAAGGAAATACTTTTTCAGTGTAAGAGTAGTTGATAATTGGAATTGGCTAAGCGAGGAGGTAGTTAATGCTATCTCAATCCATAGTTTTAAGGACAGGTATGATAAGTATCACTAAGTATAAAATGGAACCGATCAGGAGACGGGAAGTTACGAGCTTTGGGCTCTTTCCCGTAAACACGATTAGGTAATCACACTATTCATCAGTTAAACGACACTGTTCAGTCAGCAACAGTAAATGGAAAGTGAAATGCAAACCACACTGTTCCTCAAGTAAACGACACTGTGCACCTAGCAGTAGGTGGGTCACTACCTTCTGTTTATTTACGTAAACAAAGGAATCAATACGACATTCTAGACATCGTTAAATGGGAAATATGTAAACACACAAATCCCTAAAAACCACTGTTCACCCAGCCGAAATTGGGTACGAATATCCAAATTACTTAATGAACGCTCAACTACGAAAGTATATTTCGTTTCCACAGAGAGAGAAACACTTTATCAATGCGGGAAAAAGATACTCTTATTTATTTCAACAACTACTCAACTTTCAAAGTTATATTCGCAATATTCATGCAAATACATGCAATGCTCCTCCTTTTTTTTTTCCACTGAAATATGGACTATTTTAACTGTAGAGTTTTACACTAACTTCCTACAAGGCGAGAGTTTATCTAAAATGTACACTATTTTCACCATTACCACACCAATTCTCATCCGGTTCGAAGGACCAAAAGCTGTGGAGGATTTCCTGTGTGTTATTACCCTTCGATCTTATAACCTCCTAAATTCGGAAATCCTGACACGGCTTCAGTAGAGGCCTACCATAATCTCAAAATTAAATCCTCTACCAATAAAATATAATTAATATTACATGCATAGACATACATGCAAATATTTTATAAGGGGGTTTATGAACTGCTGGTATGTGAATATTTAAATAAACCCTCCTCACCTTAAATTAAAACTTTCTCATACAGAATAATAAATTTTCTAACATACATTCTACCTACGAGTGTTCAATTAAGTGAGCTCATACTGTCCCTCACATGTAGTTATAAATATTGTTAGAAATAAGGTAAATCTGTACTCATCTATCCGGATAACCCTGATGTCGTCAGCAATCACGGGACTCTGAATCAAACTCGAATATCTTCTGATCCACGTATCTCTATTACGTCACAAACATGAGTGTCTCATAGCCTCTCACGAGGACAACTAATTACTCATTATTAAAAGTATATGCACCGTCAATAATCACAATAGCAAATGTATTTCATAAATCTCAGCTACGACCGATTTTACACATCCTAAACTTGAGTGTCTAGTAGCATCTCACGAAGACAACTAACTACTCATTAGCAAACTTATAAATACTGTCAATAAACACAATCAACATGAGTGTCTCGTAGCATCTCACGAGGACAACTAATTACTCATTATTAAACGTATATGCACCGTCAATGATCACGGTAGCGAATGTATTTCATAGCTATTAATTACGACTGCTTTCACGCATTATAATTACGTCACAAACATGAGTCTCGTAGCATCTCACGAGGACAACTAACTTTTTGTAAGAAAATCTCAAAAAACTCCCCTCATTTGTAGGAGTCCTTGGTACTAGGACTAACTTGAGTTATGACTTGCTTACAACGGTTCTTTGTTTAAACAGGTGATGCAATAAGCGTTATCAAGGAGGTGAAGGGTTAACGGCTAAAATCCATTAGCGACTAACATTCCATTCTCCAAGGCTTTTACAGCCAGCCTCCATAATAAACTACACATTATACATACGAATATACGTGTATGCATGATAGAAATGAATAGGTACACACACTAGGTCTAAAAGTATACATACATGCACTTACGTTATAAATAAACGAAATTATATTCAAAATAACACTTACATAATGTACGTAGAAATAAACTGTCTTGAAATATATTCAAGACAATATATATATATATATATATATATATATATATATATATATATATATATATATATATATATATATATATATATATATATATATATATATATATATATATATATATATATATATATATATATATATATATATATATATATATATATATATATATATATATATATATATATATATATATATATATTTATTTATTTATTTATTGATTGTGATTACCTAATTGTGCTTACGGGAAAGAGCCCAAAGCTCGTATCTTCCCGTCTCCTGATCGGTTCCATTTTATACTTAGTGATACTTATCATACCTGTCCTTAAAACTATGGATTGAGATAGCATTAACTACCTCCTCGCTTAGCCAATTCCAATTATCAACTACTCTTACACTGAAAAAGTATTTCCTTACATCCTGCAAAGAAGTTTTCTTACGAAGCTTCAAACTATGACCTCTAGTTCTAGAGCCAGCCATATCAAAATATCGATCCCTATCCACTCTATCATAACCATGAAGGAATTTAAAGACTGTCACCATATCCCCCCTCACTCTTCTAGCTTCGAGTGATGGTAAGTCTAATTCCCTCAGCCTCTCATCATAACTGAGATTGCGTATTTCTGGCACCAGTTTCGTGGCATGTCTTTGAGCTTTTTCAAGCTTAGCTATGTGGTTTTTCAAGTGCGGATTCCAAAAGGGGGCTGCATATTCGAGTTTTGGCCTCACATAGGTTACATAAATATTTCTGAACATTTCCTTGTCCATGTGCCTGACGGCTACCCTTACATATGATAAGAATGCATATGCTGCCCTTACTATGTCATTTATATGTATTTCTGGAGACAAATCTGTCAGTATGTTTACTTCTAGATCTCTCTCATTTTCTGTCTCTTGAAGTTGTACTCCAGCCACCGAGCCTTCTTGCACTTGTACCCATTCTCATTACCTTACATTTTGAAGTATTGAATTTCATTAGCCACTTTTCTGACCACTCATGCAGATTATTTAGATCCTCCTGAAGTTCTCTACCATTGTTCTCGTTTTTTACTTTCTTCACAATCTTTGCATCATCTGCAAACATATTCATGAATGAATTTACAGACTCTGATAGGTCATTTACATATACAAGGAACAAAAGTGGCCCTAAAACTGAACCCTGTAGAACTCCACTACTAACTCTTCTCCATTCAGACACTGAGTGTCTTACTCTAACCCTCTGTTCCCTTCCTTCTAAGTAAGTTTTTATCCATTCCAAAACATTTCCACCTATTCTAGCCATTGATTGCAGCTTCCTAATAAGTCTCCCATGTGGAACAGTGTCAATCGCTTTCTGGAAGTCTAGGGATATGCAATCTGCCCTGCCCTCTCTTTCCTGTAAGATTTGGCTTACCTCATCATAAAATTCTAATAAGTTTGTTACTGCTGATCTACCTTCTCTGAAGCCATGTTGCCTCACTGACAAAAAGTTGAAGGATTCCAAGTGAAGAGAGATATGTTTCCTTAGTAGTTTCTCCATAACTTTGCAAACTATGCTGGTCAAAGAAACTGGTCTATAGTTCAGAGCCGTATCCCTCCTTCCCTTTTTGAAGATAGGTATCACATTTGCTTGTTTCCAGCATCTTGGAATCTCCCCCGACTCCAGTGACTCCTTAAATATGATACTTAGTGCCACTGATATTGTGTTTGCGCATTTTTTAAGCACATGAGGGGATATGTCATCAGGACCTGTAGCTTTATGAACATCTAAATCCATCAGTGCTTTGCATACCTCTGTGGCTGTAAGGTTGATGTTCTCTAATACCGGCCCTTGAGCTTCTATCACTGCAATCTGAGGGGGTGGGGTATTTTCTACTGTAAATACTGACTGAAACTCCTTGTTCAATTCTTTGCAGATCTCTTCATCCGTCTCAGTGATGCTTCCATGTGCTCTCTTTAGCCTTAAAACCTGTTCTTTTACCTTCAGTTTTCCTCTGATAAAGCTGTGGAAAAGCTTCGGATTTTCTTTAGCCTTCCTGGTGATGTCCCTCTCATAGTCTCTCTCTGCCTCTCTCCTTTTACTTAGGTAGTCATTTCTTGCTCTTTTGTAGGTTTGCCAGGCATTTATGTTTTTTCTCCTCCTATACCTTTTCCAGCATTTGTCTCTCCACTCCTTAGCTCTTTTACACCCATTATCGAACCATTTCTCTCTGGCATGAATTACACCTACTTTGGTGACAGGTATGCAGCAATCTACTATCTTCCCATATTTCTCACAAAAGATGTCATACATTTCTTGTACAGATTTGTTGTAAAATAAGGTTCTCCAGTCAATAACTGCAAAAAGCTCATTCATTTTGATGTAATCTCCTTTCGGATAGTTCCTCCTCATGTCCTCAGTGCCTCTACTCTCAGGAAGAATATCTTCAATGATATACTCCATCAATAACACACAGTGGTCACTCTTTCCAATTAGTGGTTCATACTCAATTTTTTCAATATCCAACGCATTATCTGTGAACACTAGATCAAGTAGTGATGGCTCATCCCCACCCCTGGCCCTTGTTGGTTCCATTACATGTTGGTGTAGGAAATTCCCTTGTACGCAATCTAGGAATCTTGCCCCGAATGAGTCCTCACCACTGTGTGGGTCAAGATTTATCCAATTTATCTCTTTATGATTAAAGTGTTTCAGGTTGGCCGAATATATATATTTGATCTTACCCGTGGGTACGGTGACAAAATACATTAGTACTGTGTCTGATTATTCCCTGTTTCCCATATAAGTATATGGTAATCCATTCTCGTAAGCGAGTAACTGCTATCTTGTGGTTATAGGATTTAAATGAAACAAAGTAAAGAATGTCTACATTGTTTATTGGTTGGCTTCTGAAGAGTAGCGCTTTGTGACGTAGTAACATTAAGTAATATCTATAAATTCTTAATACATTGGAAAATATCTACCTCGACAATTGTAAATATTCTTTCTAATGCCTTATACAAGAGGAATATAAAAATACAACGTAGCTGTATAAAAATACAAAGTAATTATATAAATATTTATACATGCATAACACTCCTTCCCCCTTACGGAAAGGTTCATTTTTCTACAAGTCTAATCGTCCAGGTGGAATACTTTTATTAGGTCTGGTCGCTGGACTTCTTGTACTCATATTAGACTCATTTGAGTCAACACTCTCTACATTTTGTCTAACCTGAACCTGATAATTTGCCACTGATCCATCTCTTAATTGATTTACATGTTTACTATGCACAATACCGTCTACTTCAACATCATAATTTAAATCACCTATTTTGTTTTTAACAATACCTTGTTTCCATTTATCATTGCTGTTATAAACATGTGGCTTCATTCTTCTCACACTGATGTGGGAGGAAGCGAGGCTCTTGCTTTCTCTATTACTCATGATCTGGAGCAAATTATTAAATATCCTACTCGTGTTCCTGATCGTCATGAACAAGCTGCTAACATTCTTGACCTTTTTTTTACTTCTAACCCTTCTAACTACTCTTATTCCGTGCTTTCCCCTCTTGGTAAATCTGACCACTCCATGATCTCTGTCTCTTCCATTTTTGCTCCCCCACCACCAATCCCTCCTACTCAATGCCGCCTTTGGCACTTCGAGCGAACTCAATATGAAAATTTGCGTAACTTTCTCTTTGACTTTCCATGGGATGACTACTGCTTTCGGTCCCGCAGCCCTGATCGGGTAGCTGTAAAAGTTGCCGAGATCATGACCGCGGGAATGGAGGCGTACATCCCCTCTTCTACAAAAACTTTCTCTCCCCCTAAACCTTGGTTTGACCGTGCCTGCTCCATGGCTATCCAGGCTAGGAATCAGGCTCACCGACCTTACCAAGCCTCTCCTTCCGATTTAACTCGCTCTGCTTTTATTATAGCTAGGAATCGCTGTACAGCTCAGATTCGAAGGTCTAAGGCTTCCTTTATAAGAAGGAAAGTTGATGACCTTAACTCCTCTCCCACTGACAAATGCTTCTGGTTCTTAGCCAAAAACCTCTCCAATAACATCTGTAACTCAAGCTTTCCCCCTCTCATTCGTTCTGATGGTTCTATAACTTGCTCTCCCAACTCTATCAACGATTCCAGCGCACCTGTTCCTCAGTCTTTTCCCCTCTCTAACCCTATGCCCTCCCTTATCCTTTCTTCACGCAAAGTTCATAAGGTTCTTCGCTCACTAAAGACAAACAAGGCATCTGGTCCCGATAGTATCCCTGCAAGGTTCCTTAAGGAGTTTGCAGATGAACTGGCTCCCGTGCTTTGCCGTCTTTTTCGCCTCATTCTGTCAACAAGTATCTATCCTTCATCTTGGAAGCATGCTCTAGATCAACCTGTTCCTAAGAAGGGTGACCGCTCTATTCCTTCTAACTACTGACCTATTGCTCTAACCTCCTCTATTGCTAAAGTTTTCGAAACTTTGCTCAATGCTCACTTCTTGAAACGCCTTGAATCTAACTCAATTATCTCCGATCACCAGTACGGCTTCCGCAAGGCAAGATCCACTGGTGATCTCCTGTCCTATCTTACTCATGTATGGTCATCTTCTCTGAGGAACTATGGGGAATCCTTTGTCGTCGCCCTTGATATCTCTAAGGCTTTTGACAGAGTCTGGCACAAGGCTCTGTTGGCCAAACTCCCTGCCTACGGCTTTACCCCTTCTTTCTGTTCTCTGATTTCCAGTTTTCTCACTGACCGTTCTATATCTGTAGTTGTTGATGGCGCGACATCTAGCCCTTTCTCTGTGTCCAGTGGTGTTCCACAGGGCTCTCTTCTTTCACCTACTCTCTTCCTTCTCTTCATCAATGATCTTCTACAGTCCCCATCTTCCTCTCTTCTTCATGCCTTTGCCGATGATTCTACCCTTCACTTTTCCACTGCCTTTTCTTCACAACCTTCATCTGTTACTCGTAATCAATCTCGTATCACTCTTTCTTCTACTCTTAACTCCGATTTGCAGAGAGTATCTGAATGGGGCACTCAAAATTTAGTTAAATTCAATGCCTCCAAGACACAGTTTCTGGCTATCTCTTTATCTCCTTCTCCTCCTGATAACCCTATTGTCTTCGAAACTAATGAAATTTACCCTCTTAACTCTATCAATATATTAGGAATCCATATAGCCTCTAACCTGTCATGGAGGAATCACATAATCCAAATTTCTAAATCTTCATCCAAAAAATTGGGGGTTTTGTTTCGTTTTCGTTATTACTTTTCCTCATTGCAGTTACTTAAAATTTACAAAGGTCTTATCTGCCCCTGCTTAGAATACTGCTCACACATCTGGGGTGCTTCTTCCTTTACTTATCTTCTTGATAGGGTTCATTCTAAGGCAGTCAGACTCATTAATGATCCTTCTCTTACTTCTAACCTGGATCCTCTCTCTCTTCGCCGTAAGGTATCTTCCCTTTCGCTTTTCTATCGCTACTACTTCCATCGCTGCTCTGATGAGTTGGCGAGTTGCATCCCTCCTCCACTGCCGAGGCCGCGTAACACTCGCCAAGCGGCCTCATCTCACAGGTACTGTGTGGAGATTTGTAGCTCGCGGATTGGTTGGTGCAGCGACTGCTTCTTCCCATCTACCTCCAGACTCTGGAACTCTCTTCCTCCTTCTGTCTTTCCTAATTCTTATGACCTTTCATCCTTCAAAAAGCAGATCTATCGTCATCTCAGAGCCTAGTCCTCCATATCTCTGGGTCCTCTTTACTTTGACTGCTTTTTCTGTCTGTCGTTTTCCTTTGTGTGACATTACCTCATCTCTGCCTTGCCCTTAACCTTTTTCTTTTCCTTCGTCTTGGTATTTTCTCGTGCCCGGGCCTTTGTTGATGAGGGCAGTTTCTGCCTTTCCCGGTGTCACACTCTTAAAAAAAAAAAAAAAAAAAACACTTACCATGACATTATCACTCTCCTTGAAATGTCTTACACTCTCTCTGGATTTTCCATTTGGTTCCATCCACGATTAACCTGTTCGGACTGGAAACTAGAAACAACCAGATCCATTTTGGTCCTGATTCTCCTTCCCATTAACAAAATTGATGGAGATTGTCCTGTAGAGGCATGTTCTGTTGCTTTATACTGAAGCAAAAACTTACTAATATTATTAACTACATTATTCTGCATAGCTCCTCTACATTTCATATTATGTTTGACAGTCTGCACAAACCATTCTGCATCTCCATTTGTAGAAGGATGATAGAGTGCAGATCTTGTATGAGAAATACCATTTGATTTCAAAAAAATAGCAAATTCTTCAGAACAAAATTGTGTACCATTACCAGTAACAACTCGTTCTGGTAATCCATGAATACCAAATATTGGCATAAGTGCCGACATAGTAGCATGTGTAGTGGTACTTGATATAGGAATTATTTCAGGCCATTTACTATAAGCATCAACAATTATCAAATAATGCCTTCCCAAAAATGGTTCTGCAAATTCTAGATGAATACCCTGCCACGCCTTCTGAGGTAACTCCCATGGGTGCAGACGTGCTGGCGGAGGGTTAATCTGATGTGCATTACAGCTTTCACATCGTTTTACATATCTCTCAATATCCTTGTCAATGTTTGTCCACCATACAAATGATCTGGCAACTGCTTTTGACTTAACAATACCTAAATGTTCTGCATGGATTACCTTCAGAACGTGACTCTGCAATATCTTAGGAATAACTACTCTAGCATTTTGCATAATACATCCGTTTTCAGTGGTTAATTCTGACCAGATTTAGTCCAGAAATTAAAGCTTGTAAGACTTTTGACAAAACTGGGTCAAGTTTTGTTTTCTGAGCTATTTCCTTAGAGTTGACTGGAAAATTAAGATTATCAACCATTAAAATACTATGTGAAATTCCACGTGGAGCATCATCTACTGGTAAGCTGAACAATGCATCTGCATTTCCAATCTTATTCGTGGAAATATATTCCAACTCATCTGAATATGCAGCTAACGCAATAGCCCATCTTTGTAATCTAGCTGCAACAATTGTTGGTATCCTGCTTTTGAGCCTAATATAGCTAGTAATGGCTTATGGTCTGTCACTACAGTGAATTTCTGCTTGCCATATAAGTAAATATGGAACTTCTTAGCACCAAATACTAATGCTTGTCCCTCTTTCTCTATTTGAGAGTAATTCTTCTCAGCATTGTTTAATGAACGTGAAGCGAAGGCTATAGGCCTCTCGACTCCGTCTGACATAACATGAGAAAGGATTGCCCTTATTCCTACAGATGAAGCGTCACATGTAAGTTCACTGGTAAATGTGGCTGATAATGTGTGAGAAACCTTTTAGAAAGTAATTCGCTTCAAATGCATGCTGACATTCTTCTGACCATTCCCAGTCAACACCTTTTTTTTTAACAACTCATACAAAGGGTGTGCTATTGTAGAAAGATTGGGTATGAAATTACCATAAAATGTTACTAATCCTAGGAAAGATTGTAACTCGTCAACATTTTCAGGAACTTTAACTTCTTTTATCACTTTCACATCATCATTTGTCTTATGAACTCCATATTCATCTAGTTTGAAGCCTAAATATTCTAAAGACTTTACTTAGAAATGACATTTGTCTTTCTTTACCTTCAAACCATTTCTCCAATGCTTCAAGTCTTTGCTGGTGTTCTGTTATAGTGTTACCTGCAATGAGTATATCATCTACAAATACAAAAACATTTTCCATTCCATTAAATATTTTGTCCATTGTCTGCTGCCATAATGCAGGGCTGCTAGCGACCCCATAAGGAAGATCCTTAGGTCTATACAATCTTAAGTGCATATTAAATGTACATATATCCTGAGACTCCTTATCTAACTCCAGCTCTTGAAAGTCTTGTTTGAGGTCTATTTTTGAAAAGACTTTACCTATACAACTGCCTAATTTGGCAAACATATCAGCTGGCCTAGGTAATGGGTGTTGGGCTATTTGTAGTTGTGGGTTCACCGTAATCTTATAATCACCAAATATTCTAGTACTATTATCATCTATGACTACCGGTAATAATGGTGTGGCCCATTCAGAATATGTTACCTTCTCCCAAGTTTCATTAGCTACTAGCCTATGAAATTCTTGCTCATCCAATGGTTTCAGTGCATATGGAATCTGTCTGGGAGCACAAAACTTTGGAGCGGCATCTGATTTGAGACACAAAGAAGCTTTTACATTTGTAACCTTTCCAACTTTATCATCAAATATACCACTATATTTAGCAAATAACTCTTCCATTGTGCATGATTTTTGTGATATCTCATTTACCTTTAGTAGTCCTGGCAAATCTACTGGTATTATCTTCAACCAAGAAAGACCCATTAGAGCTGGTCTGTTACATGTTACTACCGACAAAGATAGATTTTCATACACTTTATTCTTATACTCTACCTTTAGAGTTGCAGACCCTTTTAAACCTATATTCTGGTTATTGCAGTCCTTTAAAATATTGGTGATAGACTGTGTAGTTTAACTGGAATTTTAGCAGCAATGTTTTCAGGAATGACTGATACTTGAGCACCTGTATCCGGTACAACTTGACCATTTAATATGACATCTACAAACATATGGTCATCACTTTGCCTATGGCTGTAAACCTTGAACACATATTCTTCACTATCACTGTCACTTTCTTGTATTACATTTCAAATTGATGCTTGACTTCTTGAAAAACACATTTTTGCAAAATAACCTATTTTCTTACACTTACTACACTTTTTGTCTTTGGCTTGACATTTGTTCGGCTCAAAATATTTGTGTCCTTTACTACCACATCTAATGCAATCATCAGCACAATTTTGTACTCTTTTATTACCATTGGGCTTACTTTTTTTTTTCTTGATGTTCTCCCTTGAGGGTGAGCGGACCTTCCCTTTTGGCCCGCAGGTGGGGTAAGATTTTGTTGATTGGAGGTGGTATTCGCTCTTGAGGGCGAATAGGCTTTCCTATTTTGACAAGGAGGTGGGGTGAAATCTTGTTATTGTTGGTGGTATTCACTCTTGAGGGCGATCGGACTTTCCTATTTTGACCCATAGGTGAGGTTGTGCAAAACTGTAAAGATAGTGGAAAACATAAGTGTTCAGTTGAGGATTATTAGTTTACATAAAACAATTTTAATGAATTCCTGTTTTGGTGGTGAGAGAGAGTTATTACATGGTTATCTTGGTGGAGGGTATTGACTGATAATATTTAGTAGAGTGTTCATGAAGTTATTTGTTGCTAGTCTGATTATGGAGCTAACAACATGAAGGGCATTTGGACCTTCGCTGGATGTTGTGGGGGCACCAGTTTTCTGTCGAATTTCTGAAAAAGAATCACATTCGAGGATGTAGTGGAGCAGTGGATGTGGTGAGGCTACCTGGCAGAAGGTGCATTCCCTGATGATATCATCCACTATTCGCCAGGTGTACTTGTACCCGAGTCTCAGACGATACACATTGACGACTGTGCTTTGTCGAAGGTTCTTAGGCAGGGTGATTCGCTGAAGATCAGTGGTGGCTTTGTACCACCAGGTGGAGGGGGAGCCAATGTCTGTGCACAGGTAGTGTTTAGTTATTAAGACGTTAAGGAGTGACTTGGTGGCTTTGTTTTTTATCTGTTGAATCTCAGAAGGCAGAGATATTTGGATTTCTGCTATAAGAGTGGCTTGTTTGGCGGCTTGATCGGCTTCCTTATTCCCTTGATGCCGACGTGGCTGGGAATCCAGGCAAGAGTGATGGCTTTTCCAAGGCTGGTTGTCCTGTGGTAGTGGCTGCGGATGGTGGTGATGATACGTACATTGTCTCTGAGGAGTGGCTTCTTGATGGCCTGTAAGGCATATTTAGAGTCAGAGAGAATTAGGGCATGGTCAGCTCCTTGCTGGATGAAGAAGTCGAGGGCGTTGGCTATGGCAACAAGCTCAGTTTGGAGCAATGAGCAGGAGTTTGACAGTCTTCTGGATAGGATGTGGTTTCCAGTGGTGAAGGCAGCGGCTGAGGCTTCAGTTTCTTAATTTACTGAACCGTCAGTGTAGAACACTTTAGAGTTTGGCCTGCTCCAGCTCTGAATTTTGTCATTGTATATGTTTTTAAGGACAAGTGGGTTTACCAAGCTTTTGGGTTTGTCAGGGAGCTCGACCTTTATGTCGAGTGGTTGGTCATTCCATGGGGGTGGGCATTGGTATTCAGGAAGCGGAGTGTCCTGTATCTTGGCTAGGATGTTCTCCCTGACTGGCAGTGCTTGCAGGCTAGCGCAGACCTTGGCTGCCCAGGTTCTAGGATGGTGGTCGGGTTGGCGATTGAGGGCTAGATGGAGATTTGTGCCAGCGAGGCATTTATGTTGGGCAGTGGTGGGTTTGGCCTCAAAGAGGGTCAGTCTTTGCTGAGCTCTGAGTTTGAGTGGCATGAGTCCCGATTCCATTTGGATGTTTTCTCTCTTGGTCTACATGGGGGCTCCTAGCACGGTACGCATGGTGTTGTTTTGAATGACTTCTATATTGTCCCACTGTTAGTCATTTAGTATGCAGAGTGTGGGACAAGCATAGTCTATGAGGATGCGTATGTCTTGTACATAGAAGTTTTGAGGACACTAAATGATGCATCATTGTAGAGGCCCGACATCCTACGAAGGACCGCTTGTCGCTGGCTGCATTTGTCGTGCAAGTGTTGAATTTCAGGTCCAATGCTTAGTTTGCCTTTGATGATTACACCCAGGTATTTGTGCTTGGTAACCCAGTCCACAGGCTCATTACCTATGACCAGATTAGTGTCTGGTCTTCACTGGTGGATGGGAAGGGCCTTGGATTTGTGGGAATTGGTTTTAACTCCGAGGGAGATGGAGGCTTGGTGAATCTTGGTGAGGCAGCGCTGTCTTGTTAGAGCTTCTGTCGCCTATTGTGACAAGGGCAAAGTCATCCGCATAATTGAAGAGTTTGGCCCCATGTGGTAGTGCGATGTCCATGAGTTTTTCCATGAGACAATTAAAGAGGAAGAGGCTAAAGATTCCTCCTTGATGGGTCCCATTTTCGTGGTTTTTGTAGGTGGAGTAGTGCCCATCTACTTTGACTCGTGCACTACGGTTTTGTAGACTCTGCTTGATCCATGAGAGAAGGTTACCTTTGATCTGCTTTGCAAAGAGAGCTGAGAGTATCGCTGGCACATTGACTAGTTCAAAGGCCTTCTCTAGGTCTAGAAAAACGATGTATCCAAGGAAGTTGTAAATAAATGAGAGCATGGAGGCTATGTATTCTGAGGTGCCTAAGCCAGGCTGGTAGGCAAACATGATTTCTGGGAAGGGTGGGCATTTCCCGTGGACTCTGTTAAGTACCATCTTTTCTGCCGTCTTGCTCAGGCAGCTTAGGAGGGAGATGGGGAAAGGGTTGTCAGGGTCCTGTGGTTTTGGGATGGGCTGAATGTCTGCTCTATTCCATGAGGCTGGTCTGATTCTTCGTGTGTATGTTGAATTGATCAGAGAGAGCAGAGCAAGCTCCCCTTGGGGCCCCATATTTTGAATCATTGTGTATGTGATTCTATCAGCACCTGGGGCTGCGTTCTTAGAGCTTTTGCTTACTCTTAGTAGCTCAGTCAGAGAGAAGGGGCATCTGTTTCATCTTCAGTGTTGATGTATTCTTCTATTTCTTCCCATCTTGCTGTGGTGAGGTCCTGAAGAGTTGTTCTGGTGGCTATGGGGAGCTGGTTGGAGCTTGCTCTATCTGCGAATTTGACGGAGAGTTCTTCTGCTGCCCTGCTGGGATCCCTGTTTGGGATGTATTTTGGAGGTTTAGCTTTAGCAAAGGAGTTAATGCTCCTCCACATCTGGCCCACAGAGGTGTGAGCATCTTGGGTGGAACACCACTCTAGCCATTTTTACCTCTTAATGTTGCGTGTCTCTTCATGGACATGTTCTTTGACTACCTGGAGAGTGCGGTAGGAGTCTTCAGTGAGACGTTTCCTGTGCATTTACCGGATGACGTTGAGCCGGTGATTGAGTTCTTTAACTCTGTCACAGTAGTACCATCTGTCCTGATGAGTGGTGTGTTGTGGTTTACAGAGAGGGATGGAGGAGTTTGCTGCGGCTTGCAGGGCATTGACTAGCTCGGCCTCTGCTTGGTCGATGTCTTTGGATGGTGTGTAGGCTGAAAACCAATTGCTGAAGTGCTCCTGGAATCGGCCCCAGTCGGCCTTCTTGAAATTCCATCGAGGGGAAGGAGCAGGGATTTGGAAGATTTCAAGAATTGGCAGCATGAGACGGATCCTGTAGTGGTCGCTTGTGACCAAGGGATGAACTCTCCATGTGGCGTCTTGCCTTAGGGAGTTGGAGACAAAGGTGAGGTCCAGTATTCCACCTCTGTCATGAGTTGGCTCATGATTGTTGAGAAGGGAGACATCTTCTTGGTCGTCCAGCAGGCTCATGATGTGTCTGCCTGCAGCACAGGGGCGCTCATACCTGAATCTTGGATGGTGCGAGTTGAAGTCGCCTCCTATTACCAAGTCACGATGACTGGCTAGCCCGAAGAGGGTAGTCAGGTCTAAGCCACCATCGTGTTGTCTGTAAATGTTGTACAGATCTATGCAGCTGCCCTGAAGTTTGATGCTAACAGCGAGGATGTGGACATCTTCGCCGCAGTAGACTGGTCGGGTTATTTCCTTGGCTAACAGGTTTTTCCTGATGAAGGTGGCACTGCCTCTGTTCTCCCCTGGAGAGCAGTGCTGGTAGAATCCTTTGTATCCTGAGAATTTTGGAGTGTGTTGCTCTATGCACAGGGTTTCTTGAACCATGATGACATCTATGTTGTCAGCCTTGGCAATGCAATCAAGATGTTGTACCTTGTGTCTGAGACCCTGGGCGTTCCAGTGTAGGATCCCAAGATTAGACATCTTGATGATTTAAGGAGGTGGAGGTGGTAGGAGTGGTGGTTTGTTGAGGCTGGTGGTGGGTTCTGGAGACGAAGGCTTGAGCGACGACGGAATGGGCTACTTCGATGACTTGATTGTAGGCATCTTGAGGAGAGGCTTTGGTTTCGAGGAGTTGGACGGCTGCCTGTATGGCTTGAATAATAATATTGGTGAGCTCATTTACTGTGAAGAGGGTTTGTTTGTGGGAAGAGGAGGTAAAGGAAGGTGTCTGGATAGGCTGTTGAGGTGTGGGGGTATGGGATTTAAGTCTAGGGTCCCGGGACCTGGTGTGGTGAGCCAGTGTGTGTGTGGTATGAGTGTTGCATGTGACTATATTGCGTGTTTGACTGTTGCATGGGGTGGAGGTGTTGGTATGAGTGTTGCTTGAGGGGATGGTGGGGGTGTGAGTGTTTTTGGGGGGATGGTAGGAGTGTGAGTGTTGTGTGATGGGGTGGATGGAGTTGGTGTAGGGGTGGAAACTGTAGGAAGTGTGATCTGTGTGTTAGGAGCTGGATTGGTGTTGTGTGGTGGGTTATGGGTGGGGAGGTTAGGTCTGAGTGGGGCAGGAAGGGGCCTTTGCCAAGGATTGGAGGTAGGGGGAGGAGCTGGGGTGAAGTTGGAGGTGGTGTGATTGGTGGCAGGGGCAAAGGGTGGGACTCTTTGAGGAATCCTCTTCAGCCTTTCTGGGCAGCGGTTGTTCCATGCGTGATGGTTTCTTGGCAACTGTTGCTTCATTGGCCTTGAATTTGTTGAGGCAGCGGTCAGTGGAATGTCTCCCACTTCAGATTGCACATCTCTCTGGGAGATGGCAAGTATTTCTATGGTGCCCAAATCTTTGACACCAGAAACATCTCAGTGGTTCAGGAGTGTAGTATCTTAAGTTGAATTTGCCCCAGATGCCGAGGTTTACTTGCGAAGGAGGTGGACCGCGGATGTGGACCAGAACTTGTTTTGAGGGGACAGTTTGGCACTCTATTTTGGAGGAGCAACGTGAGGCAGCAGTAATATACATTTGCTTGGTTAGCAGGTCAACTGACCAAACAACAGGGAAGCCAATGAAGATATATTTCCTTATTTTTTGGGCAGGGTTCATCTCTGCCAAGTGAGGTGAACTGAGGCTGTGGATCTTCTCTGCGGCTTCTACTGAGGATGGGTGGATGATAAATTCACCCTGTACATTAGGCTTAATTTTGAAGCCAAACTCGGTGAGTTGGTCTTCCATCTCTCTAATTAGGTCATATGCCTCTTTAGTGGAAGGAGTCTGAACTTTAAACTTTGATATGGGCTCTCTATTGGTCTTCAGGGCTGGGGGGAACTGGGGCAGCAGCACTCTCCTGGCTGCTGTTAGAGTCCGTCCTTGGCCTCTTCTTTCCCACAACCGTCCACCCCTCTTGAGGGGGGTCGAGTTCCAATCCCCCCTCTGGGGGGGAGCAGGAGAAGCAGTAGAGGCCATGACTAACAACTAGTCAAGGATATCCACAGATTTCACTAAGTATATTATATCACTTGCACTGTTTGTCAATTTTGTTTAATAAAATATAAGGGCCTTATGGCTGGATCACTTCAGTTAATTGGAATACTTCAACACTTTATTACTAAAACAGTCTTCTATCTTTCTTCCCAACTCTCGTGAGAGAGGGGAGTGCTAAAAGAAAATATGCAATGGATCACCTCGGTTATGAGACACACCACAAAGTATGCTCAGCACCAAGTGGTCTTTTTATTTCTCTTCCCAGCTCTCTTAAGAGAGGGAAAAGCAAACAGAATATAAATGCAAAATTAAAATTTGAACACTATCTATAGAATTATGGAACACACAATAATGTGTGTTCAACTAAACCAGTAACACAAAAGCACAAAAAGCAAAACAAAACAAGGCAATCTCTCTGTTTCTCTCTTTGGCTCTCGTGAGAGAGGAAGAAAAGAAAACAGAGATACTTAGGTTCGTTTTTTTCCTTGTAGAAACTTCCACCTCAGATCAGGGAAGTAGTGGAGGAGGAGAAATTCACTTCACTGGTAGGAATAGGCTTCAACTACCTATCGCAAAAGAGATACAAACAGAATAGAAACTTGAACACGTTCTATTTCCCTTTTTCTTCCCAACTCTTATAAAAGAGAGAGAAGAGCAGGCAGAAATATTTAAGGTTATAGAACACACACAGTCACTTGTTTTCACTAAAACAAAAACGGGAACACAAAACAAAACAAAAACAATCTTTGTTTCTTTTTCTGGCTCTCGTGAGAGAGGAGGAAAAGAAAACAGAGATACTTAGGTAGGTCCTATCACTCCTGGAGCTGGAACCAGACTGTTGTGGGGAGTTAATCTGCTGGGCGGAGTCGGCTTCAGCTGCTGGGTGGAGTTGGCTTCAACTGTTGGCTGCTGGTAAAGGGAGAGAGGAGAGGTCCAATCGCTACTGGAGCTGGAACTGGACTGGAGGCTTACTCTATCTCTTGTACTGAGTGTTCTGAGACTGCTGTCTCTGTCTACTATCAGACCTACCTATGTTAGCTTTCGGTCTAAAATTATTCTGACTTTGTTCATTACTCCATTTGGGCTTAAAAGTATTCTTATTATTTATACTAACAGCACCTGTATCTTTGGTAGAAAACTCATTTTTGGCATTAGTCTTATTTTCGATAATACTAGCCTGACTATCCTCTACTTCCATTGCTCTGGTTATTTTTAGCAGACTATTTAGAGTGAGATTCTCGCCCTCTAAGAGTTTCCTCCTAAGTTTTGGAGATGAGCATTTCTCAATTACCTGATCAACAATAGCATCACTTGTACAATAATTATCATAGTCACAAGTATTGGCTAGTTTCTTCAACCTCGTAACATAAGCATCTGTGCTCTCCTTATCTTCTTGCCCTAACTGTCGAAAACCAAACCGTTCATACCTGACATTAACTTGTGGAGTGAAATAACTATCAACTGCAGCTAAGCACTCCACCAGAGTACCTGTGGGACCAGGTAAGGTCTCAAGAATCGCTACTGGAGCTGGAACTGGACTGGAGAGTTACTCTGTCTCTTGTACTGAGTGTTCTGAGACTGCTGTCTCTGTCTACTCTCAGACCTACCTATGTTAGCTTTCGGTCTAAAATTATTCTGACTTTGTTCATTACTCCATTTGGGCTTAAAAGTATTCTTATTATTTATACTAACAGCACCTATTTCTTTGATAGAAAACTCATTTTTAGCATTAGTCTTATTTTTGATAATACTAGCCTGACTATCCTCTACTTCCACTGCTTTGGCTATTTTTAGCAGACTATTTAGAGTGAGATTCTCGCCCTCTAAGAGTTTCCTCCTAAGTTTTGGAGATGAGCATTTCTCAATTACCTGATCAACAATAGTATCACTTGTACAATAATTATCATAGTCACAAGTATTGGCTAGTTTCTTCAACCTAGTAACATAAGCATCTGTGCTCTCCTTATATTCTTGCCCTAACTGTCGAAAACCAAAGCGTTCATACCTGACATTAACTTGTGGAGTGAAATAAGTATCAACTGCAGCTAAGCACTCCACCAGAGTACCTGTGGGACCAGGTAAGGTCTCAAGAATTTCTTGGACTTCTTTACCTGCTACATGTAGCAACAATGCACATTTTTGCTCGACATTACTAATGGCTGTGGCATCCAGGTAGTAATGGAAGCTCTTTTTCCACTTATTCCATCTTAGTCCGAGGTTTGTGGGATCGGTATTCACCGTGAATGATGCTGGTGGTGGTATATATAGCGGCATTTTGTATTGGAGTCGTCACTTATGAACTCGTCCTATGTTGGCGATAGCAAAAATAGCAGCTATATAGCACTCTTTGGCAACGCTGTGAAGGCCAAATTCACTATTTGACGAGTTCTAATGTCGACATCTCTCGTCTCCACTTTGTTTGCTTTTTTTTCTTTGATGTTCTCCCTTGAGGGTGAGCAGACCTTCCCTTGTGGCCTGCAGGTGGGGTAAGATTTTGTTGAGTGTAGGTGGTATTCGCTCTTGCGGGTGAATGGGCTTTCCTATTTGGTGAGGAGGTGGGGTGAAATCTTGTTATTGTTGGTGGTATTCACTCTTGAATGGGTATGAAGATAAAAGAGTTGCTTGTAAGAAATTTTTGGGAGTAATTATTGATGAAAATTTAAGTTGGAAATATCATATTCAATCTGTCTGCTCAAAACTGTCCAATATTTGGCAATAAAATCTATGACTATGACTATGACTATTTAGCCTGCAGGTGAGGTTGTGCAAAACTGTAAAGATAATGGAAAGCATAAGTGCTCAGTTTAGGATTATTAGTGTACATCAAACAATTTAAATGAATTCCTGTTTTGGTGGTGAGAGTTATTACATGGTTATCTTGGTGGAGGGTATTGACTGATGATATTTAGTAGACTGTTCATGTAGTTGTTTGTTGCTAGTCTGATTATGGAGCTAGCAACATGAAGGGCATTTGAATCTTCGCTGGATGTTGCGGGGGCACCAGTTTTCTGTCGAATTTCTGAAAAGGAATCACATTCGAGGATGTAGTGGAGCAGTGGATGTGGTGAGGCTACCTGGCAAAAGGTGCATTCCCTGATGATATCATCCACTATTCGCCAGGTGCACTTGTACCTGAGTCTCAGGCGGTACACACTGACTGCCGTGCTTCGTCAAAGGTTCTTAGGCAGGGTGATTCGCTGAAGATCAGTGGTGGCTTTGTACCACCAGGTGGAGGGGGAGCCAATGTCTGTGCACAGGTTGTGTTTAGTTATTAAGGCGTTAAGGAGTGACTTGGTGGCTTTATTTTTTATCTGTTGAATCCCAGGAGGCAGAGATATTTGGATTTCTGCTCTGAGAGTTTCTTGTTTGGCAGCTTGATCGGCTTCCTCATTTCCCTTGATGCCGACGTGGCTGGGAATCCAGGCAAGAGTGATGGCTTTTCCAAGGCTGGTTGTCCTGTGGTAGTGGCTGCGGATGGTGGTGATGATACATACATTGTCTCTGAGGAGTGGCTTCTTGATGGCCTGTAAGGCGCCTTTAGAGTCAGAGAGAATTAGGGCATGGTCAGCTCCTTGCTGGATGAAGAAGTCGAGGGCGTTGGCTATGGCAACAAGCTCAGTTTGGAGCGATGAGCAGGAGCTTGACAGTCTCCAGGATAGGACGTGGTGTCCAGTGGTGAAGGCAGCGGCTGAGGCTCCAGTTTCTTGATTTACTGAACCGTCTGTGTAATAGATTTGAGAGTTTGGCCTGCTCCAGCTCTGAATTTTGTCCTTGTATATGTTTTTAAGGACAAGTGGGTTTTCCAAGCTTTTGGGGTTGTCAGGGAGCTCGATCTTTATGTCGAGTGGTTGGTCATTCCATGGGGGTAGGCATCTGTATTCAGGAAGCGGAGTGTCCTGTATCTTGGCTAGGATGCTCTCCCTGACTGGCAGTGCTTGCAGGCTTGCACAGACCTTGGCTGCCCAGGTTCTAGAATGGTGGTTGGGGTGGCGATTGAGGGTTAGATGGAGATTTATGCCAGCGAGGCATTTATGTTGGGCAGTGGCGGTTTTGGCCACAAAGAGGGTCAGTCTTTGCTGAGCTCTGAGTTTGAGTGGCATGACTTCCGATTCCATCTTGATGTTTTCTATCTTGGTCCACATTGGGGCTCCTAGCATGGTACGTATGGCGTTGTTTAGAATTTTTTCTTCTGAAGAGTAGCGCTCTGTGACGTAGTAACGTTAAGTAATATCTATAAAGTCTTAATACATTGGAAAACATCTGCCTCGACAAATGTAAATATTCTTTCTAATGACTTATACAAAAGGAGTATAATTATACAGAGTAATTGTATAAGAATAAAGAGTAATCATATAAATATATACATACATAGCAATATATATATATATATATATATATATATATATATATATATATATATATATATATATATATATATATATATATATATATAAAATATATATATATATATAAAATATATATATATATATATATATATATATATATATATATATATATATATATATATATATATATATATATATATATATATATATATATATATATATATATATATATATATATATATATATATATATATATATATATATATATATATATATATATATATATATATATATATATATATATATGTATATATATATATATATATATATATATATATATATATATATATATATATATATATATATATATATATATATATATATATATATATATATATATATATATATATATATATATATATATATATATATATATATATATATATATATATATATATATATATATATATATGTGTGTATATATATACATATATATATATATATATATATATATATATATATATATATATATTTATATATATATATATATATATATATATATATATATATATATATATATATATATATATATATATATATATATATATAGTGAAATAAAAAAATTAACTGACAGAAACTTTGCTAATTAGCTTGCCAACTGGTCCAAAATTAAAGTAAACAAATCACTATAATCTAGAGTCCACCATGAACAAAAGAGAACTGACCACAGAAACCAACTCAAACCAGGAAAACGTCAGACAGAATTCATCACGACTTCTCAATAATCCACACGTTATGCTGGCGTCACACATAGCCAAAATTCCCGACCCGACTCTTAAGACTGTCTAAAGACGGAATCCTCCCGGCATAAATGACGTCATTACGATAATCGGGTGTAATCGTTCGCCCGCGTACGACGGAATCCTAACAGTCCTATGTAGTTTAAAACAATCGAGGGGGTCCTGAACCGTCGTGGAGGGCCTACAATAATTGGCTGCCGCACCCAATAATCTCCGTGATTCAGAAGACCAAATCAGTCGTAGAAGACTGCGTACAATGGGTAAGATCGATCTTCTTGATCGTACGCGGGCGTAGGAGAAGGCGTACGCCCGCGTACGATCCAAAGGATCGATCCTACCCGGCGTACGCAGTCCTCTAGGTCTGGAACCGTTAAAAATTGAAAAATTCGCCTATACGTCTGGCAACGCAGTACGAGAAGACAGCGTGCGATGCGTGGTCTCATGTGTGACAACCCAGTCCTGATATATAGGTGTTTTTGAATTTTAAAGAAATATTAAAGAAATACAGCTGAAAACACGTATTTCCATGTTTTCTTGGGACATATCTTGTGGTCAAGTGCTTGGGTACCTGGAACCCAGGGGAATTTAACCAGCCTTTATAAAGGGACAACCTTTATAATCCCATAATGACCTGGGAGTGTCATGAATTTAGCACTTT